>ML777402.1:616141-642442 GCA_009831015.1 Picea engelmannii | reverse complement strand
GAATGTCACATAACTCCTCATGGTTTGAGAGTTATGGTCTTATGAAGATGAAGGACCCCCATATGAAGGATTGAAGCCCCCAAGGTCAAAGAATTCAAAGAGACCTAAAAGAAGAAATCATTATTTAAATGATAAAGTAAAGTGACAAAGTCAAGGTGGATTATTTAAATAATAAAGAGAAGTAACAAAATCAAGAAAGATTATTTAAATGATAAAGTAAGGTGACAAAATCAAGAAGGAAAATTTAAATGATAAAGTAATGGAGAACTTTCTATTTATGGAAAGTGGTTAACCCTAAAATAAGGAAAATAGGTTAAGTGACCTAGAGAATGAAAGTATAAATAAGATAGCTATGGACTCTTGCAATTCATCCCTTTTGTGGATCAATGGAGAGTTTCTTGTGAGAATATCTTTTGGAGTATTCATGGAGAACTTCTTGTGAGAACATTTTGGTGTGGATATCTTGAGCATGATTGAAGATCTATTCTGAGAAAGAGAGTGTGAGGAAGATCTCATGGATGCATTGAAGTTTCGGCAAGTCTGAGATCATGATGGAAAAATTCTCGGAATTACAGAAAAACCCTATTTTCCTATGCGTACGTGAGTTGTATGTGTATAGGGGGCGTATACGCAAGTTGTCAATGTACAAGGTGCGTACAGTACACAGGCTGTCAGTGTATAGGGAGCGTACAGTGGATAAACTCATGGAGATTTGTGGTTGAGTTGATGAAAAGTTGTTGAAGACTGAAGAAGGTTCTAGATCTACACTCTATGGGCTGAGATCTATCACTGAGACACTGGTATAGTTACATTATTGTCTTGATGAATAGAATTTCTTATTGTGTTGTGAATGCCTAGGGAATTCTTGGTATGGTTGCTATGATGTGTTTTATGTTGGTTGATGGAGTGAGCAGTACTCTTATGATTAAGTATTGATATGATGCCTATAGTATGTTGATTTCTTATGCATTATTGAGTAGCATTCATATTGATTGGTTATGGAGCATGAGTAAGCTATTGGAGAGCTTGGATGTATTGTGACTAGCTGGTGGTCAGTTTGGACAGTGAGAAACAAAAGAGAATGATAAACTGGTTGCAGAGGATCTGAGTTGATCTTGAAGGATAAACCCTAATATCTCAGAAGGTATACGCAGATTGTAGTACTTTTTGGGAGTGTATACGCAGGCTGTAGTACTTCTTGGGCGCGTATACACACGGGTTGTACTACTGGTAGGGCGCGTACATACACATGTTGCACTACTGACAGGTCGCATACCTGTTGCATATTGATGTCTGTTGAGGATCATTGCCTCATCTCATTTGATGTTGAGGATGTAAGTTGAGTCTTGCATTATAGAGCCGGTGCTCTTGTAGAGTTGTACTCTATTCAGTTGTTGCTAAAAAACCCCAAGGATTGTAGTCCGTAATAAAAAGAAAATTGTACATACATCTTGTGTTCTTTGTGTTCCTTGTGGTGATGACTTGTTGATGATATATTGTTGATATATGTTGTTGATATATGTTCACATCTAACTGGTTATAAATGATAGCAATGGGTAATGAGTAAATGTTGAATGCTAACTAATGAGTTTTGTGTAAGAGGGAAGTTTTAAAAAAGAGTCCCACACTCATTCACCCCCCCTCTAAGTGTGGTAGGTGTGTCCAACAAGTTCAACCTTTGCAACAACAAATCGCTGCGGTTTGACATTTCTGGAATGAATTTTCCCAAACTCAAGTCACAAATTGAGAATTTTAATTACTAATCTAGCTCCAACTATCATGGCTTCACTGTAACTTCAAATTCGACCAATTCTAGGTCTGAATTTGCTAGAGAAGATATTAAATCAATAATATCTCACCACATGGCCAAATTTCTCA
Organism: Picea engelmannii; assembly: GCA_009831015.1. Classification (NCBI taxonomy): domain Eukaryota; kingdom Viridiplantae; phylum Streptophyta; class Pinopsida; order Pinales; family Pinaceae; genus Picea; species Picea engelmannii. The sequence goes on along the minus strand of ML777402.1, from coordinate 640,564 downwards.
ATTTTCTCGTGCATTTAACAACAGAAATTGGGGCTTTTCCCAATTCTGCCCAATTGTTGTTACTTTTTACCATGGACGCTCTATAACTTGAGATTTGGCTAGTTTGAAATCAATCCTTTGTAAAATTTCCCTTCAACTCAAACTTTCTCGGCCCATCCAGGCTCGGTGTTGAAAACTAAATCTCTAATACCATATTGTAACATCCACGTCCACCCACACTGAGGCATGCTACACGAGAGAACTCTTTCATTCTCTCTACGGAACATATTGTAACATACCCAGTATCCAACTGATCTATGCCACATAAATTTTTCTGTATGCATGCAATTAAAACATATACACATAAAACTCTTGTGGAAATTTATATATAAAACGTAAATAGAAAAATGTGTTTTGTAAATGCACGGATTCATAATGAAATAACAGTAAACATATACATGTAGCATATATAGGCAATACCTATAAATATAAATATAGTTATAACCACACACAAGATGAACCCATAAAAATAAAAACGTAAATAATAATCCAACATGTAAATTTATCACACAATTGACACTTATCTTGGTAACAATATCACCAGTTGCATGCAGACCTTCCACGAACCTCCCAGACTTAGACCACACTGCTCATCACTCTCAGCAGTGGGTCACCCCTGAGCTGGGACTAAACTCCACCTGGGTAAAGGGATTCCTAACCAAGCTAATGGTTCATAGACAATAGGAAAGACTTTGTCACAGGTGCCAACTCAAACTAACAGCCTACAATCCCTCATTCCCCACATGCATGTCCCACCCTAGGAAGTGTGCCCCTTCTCTGCTCAACAGTCCTTCGGCTGCCCCACTTCCTTTTCAGGCTTCAACAACAGGTCGAACAGGAAGTCTCAAAGCCTTGTAGTTGTATTTTAGCACCTTCAGGAAATCAATTCCCAGCAATTCTTTCACCCTGAGAGAATGCTAACGGGCCTGACAACCTGCCTCTTTAATATCCCATAGGCCTAACAACCCACTTCTTCAGTCCAACTTCCAAACTAACCAGTTACACCAATAGATATGGTTCTAGATACATGTTCAGGTACAGTGACATGAAGGTATGGAGGTAAACTGACTGAGTGAGTGAAATCCCCTAGAATGGTTGCATGCATGATCCCATGATGGAAGGAATCCCCCCTGGGAAATGAACTAAGTCCAAACAATATGTATGCATGTTCCCAACTTCACACTTGTCATGTTGGGAGCTACTTTGGCCCACTTGTCCCCAACCTTGGAACTTAGGATATCCATACTTTATATTTAATAAATATTAATATAATATTCCTTTTTGGCTTAAGCTCCCTAACTTATCCCCTTTTCCTTAACTTTTATCCCGCCCCCCCCTTTCTCTAACTAGTGAAGTTTAGTCCCCCATACTCTTTTCTCATGGTCGATCTACACGCAGCGATGTATTTTATATTAATGATGAGACAAATACAAAAATAGGTGCACTGGCCTTTAGCATCTAGGCTCTCTGGCCTAATACAAACATAAGTCTCCTAGCTTATAATAATTGGCTCATCAACCTATAAAACACAACATATACACAAAGTCTCTCTGGCCTCAAAATTGCGTGCACTTAAGTTGTTGCTTGCGGTATCCTGGAATGTGCACACTTAATCATTTTACTACGTAGTACATGCATGCACTATGCCATGAAAGGTGCATACAAAATGATATCAAACAGCTCACCAGCTTAGGTACATTTTCATTTACATTTACAATTGGGTTTGACCTAGGGATATTACATGCATGAACAAATTCATAAGACCGTCTCATAAAAAACAATAATACAACATTTGACATGTGATATTTGTTTATAAAACAATAAACTAAAAGATGATTCCATGATCAAATTAACAAATACTACAAAGTTCAACAATTATTAATAAATAGTGAACTACATAACTTATGACATATTTAGAAAATCAAAATAGACAATGTCTCCAAGTCAAAATTGTATGTTGATTGTTCGTGGGGTTGTTGAGTTGGACTCATGAATCTTAGTCATTGGATCAAGTCTCAACTAGGGTGGTTGAGTGGAGAGTCTAAGGCCAAGCATACGTTGAGTACTCGGACTAACTCTAATTCGGGAAAACTTAGGAGTCTTCCAACAATTAAACTTCCATGGTTGTGTAAGGTGGGATCATCATTAATGTATGTTAGTGTGAATAATGTTCTTTAGCTATCTAGTTCTTTCTTAGCTAGTTCTTTGATTTAGTTGTCTTCACACCATGTTAAGTTTACTTAGACCCTTTTTCACGTTATACCATATTGGTTGTGTTTTTAGTATCTTGGGTGGTAAATACTATATATACTCACCCATCACTCTCATATGAGCATCTCATTTTTCATTTTATGCTTTGCATTCTCTTGAGTAGAATACAATTTATTCTTTATCATTTCTCATCTCTAACTTTGCTTTCTTTCATTCATCTGCATTCTTCGGTATATTTTTAGCCAAATCTTACATCGTATCAAAGCAGTTGTGAGTTGTGGGTTAGCAATATTTTTAGAAATCTGGGTGCAGAGCTATTTTTTTCAAAGCACATGAGTATGCTCTTCTCTTCCATCCTCAGATGATCTATAGAATAAAAAAATTGTGGATAAAAAACTAATTTCTTGGGGGTTCTCTAATTGACTTTCCATATGCAGGTTTTTTTGGAGCTTCCCGGAGACATTATGAGTTAACCATTGAGTCCAAAGTAGCTGAGATAGCCAAATTTGCCTTTCGTTTCATCCTAGTTTGACATTAGAGGATAGATCTGTGAGGGTTTGATGTTGGAGGTACATTACCAGATATGGTAGGGAGACATCATTTTGGAGCATTTTGTGTTAATTCTAATCATGTCATCATGCTCAGAAGGCCTGAAAACCTTAAGATCAATTATCCATTTGTTAATTTTGGACAAATTTGTCCAGAGAGGCAATATTTTTTTCCCAGGGAGCCATGTGCCCCCTAGCTAGCACTTTTTCCTGGTGGCAGTTCCGTTAAATTTGGAGGAAGGAGAATTTTGGCAGTTTTTCTAAGTTTGGCGTCAATTCTGTTAAACTTGGCGGTTTCACTAATTTATCTAGAGGTTTCTACAATTGGCAATTTTGCTAAGTTTGTCGACAGTTCCACTAGATTTGGAGGTTTCACTAATTTATCTAGAAGTTTATACATTTGTTGGTTTCAGTGAGTTAGCGATAGTTCCACTAAATTTTGTGGAAGGTGAATTTTGAATTTCCTACCCCCTCTTCATTGGTAGGTTGGGTTTTGAAGACAAACTTTGTAGGCTTGTATCTCGAGCTTCCAACCTCCTTTTCTCAAGAATTTTTTTTTCATTTGGGATAATTTTCATGCTCTCTGCATTGTTGCAGACAATTCCTAATTTTGATGCATGGATTTTCCAGAATTTTCATATTCTCACAGGTGATAATACATAGTTCTTGTTTTTAGAACTTCAAAGGCTCATATCTTTTGCATATGACCTCGGATTGAGGTGACTCGTTTTCTGGAAGTGTGTGATTTTTTGTGTACTTCATAGTGGTGTCATTTATTTTACTTGATATAGTGCCAAAATTGTACTTACAACACATACTCATTTTTTGAGGATTTGTAAATGCATTGAAGTCAAGTCCACTCAGTGTTCTCTTACTAGTGGAGGTTATAACCATACTAAATATAAAGTGGCAAATGATTTTGTTTGGGGGGGGATATTTGATTGAATGATTTGGGGGGGTCTCTTGGTGTGATTATTCTTGTGCATCTCTTTCTACTCATGCTCTCTTTTCCTTCACAAATGGGTAACTTTAAATTTCCATTGCTAACACCATACAACTACAACACATGGCATCTAATGAAATTCAAATCTACACCTTCATGTCCTCAATATCTATGAGGATATGGTTCACATTCTATGACGATTCTCAGACATGTAGGTTATGGGCCCTCTCTTATTCGCTCTTTAAATTAAAATACTACAGGAATATTAGTGCTTGTAGTTCAACAAAATCAAGTTATTACACAAAATGAATTTATGCAATTGTATTCATCACAGAGTATAAACCATTATGCATTGGAAGGAAACCATGAATATAAAATTCATGTCAAAAACTACAAGGATCTGAATTGGAATCCTCAAATTGTAATTCAATAACTTATGATGCCCTTAAACAAGAACTGGGCATAGACTTCAACCAATAGCTAGGCGTTATTTATCATTGATGGATTTAATTCCATCAACACAAAGTCCCTCCACTTCGAGCCAATATCAAATTCAATTCATAACATCAAAGATGTGATTACTATTTAGACACAATGCTTTATTCATTCTCAACAATGACATCTTAAACAAAAAAACTTGCAACTCCTAAAGCCATGTCTCATTCCCATCATCTCTCGGCTTGATCAAATCGATTCCAATGATGCCTTCAATTTATTCTGCAATGTGATAACACTTCTTCTCTGTGTGTGGATGTTGCTTATCTCACTATGGGTCTTATCTTAGTGACAACATACAACAACTCTGATACACAGGTCACAACTCTGAAATACACAATATTAAACTAACAAACTATCAACCATCATTTCAACAGGAATCTGAAAATAAGAAGATTAAACAAATACACAGTATTGGCACAAGAACATTCTGAAATCACATTTCTCTATTTTATTTATCACAATTGTCACACTAATGGCGCCATGGTTGGCCAGATATTCATTCTAATGGTCTCCCTTCAAATGATAGAAGGCTTACAATTTAAATGGAAAACACAACAATGTGGATCACCTTAGATCCACAATTCTTGATATAATTGGTCCCTAAGATCCTAAATTCATCCCACGAAATCTATCTATTATCTCAACTTAATGCTTTGAATATCAATTTAATGCCAGCAATTTAATAAGTAAAATTCTTCTCCAACAATTCCACCTTCCAGAAGCTTGTTTTGTTGATGTCTCGGAAGTGGGTCAATGCGCTTGCATCAGACTCCTAGGGTACAAAAACTATGACCTCCTGGTCATATGTCTTCCTGGTCTTCTTGTAACAAATTTAACTCATGACCTGCAACAAAGCCTCTATAGTAGCAAGTATCTCCTCTTAATACACAATACCTCACTAAGCTTCTCTCCTGAGCTCAATATTTTGGCATTTCCCTGGTTCTCTCCTTTGGAAACCTTCGAGCATTCCTTCTCTAGGCTTCTGTAAATATTCTCACCTTCCATTGTTGCTACCTGCACAAATCATAAAGACTAATTTACTTACCAAATATCAACAGACTTGTACCTCCTTCCACTGCACGCAGAATATTCTATGCTTCGATACCACTTGATGAAAGTCAAAACTACACCTTCAGGTCCTCAATATATATGAGGATATGGTCCACATTCTATGATGATTCTCGAACCTATGGGTTATGGACCCTCTATTATTCACTTTTTAAATTAAAATACTACAGGAATATTAGTGCCAGTAGTTCAACAAAATCAAGTTATTACACAAAATGAACTTTTGCAATTGTATTCATCACATAGTGTTGGCCCTTGGTTATGGAAGAAATCAAAGATTTAGGAAGAAAGGTGAAGTACGAACTGCGTAGAAGGCACAGTGACTGAGAATGGGTTGAAGTGGTCAAAGAAACAAAAAAGAAGGAGCGAAGTAATGGAAAATGTCATTGAATGAGAAGATCGAGGAAGACAGATTAGCAAGGAAGATGGATCGTGGACAACTTAGCAAGTAGAAAAATCCACCAACGGATGCTTTGGAGCACCGCGTGGGAAAGAAGGAAAGATAGGCTAGCGAAGCCCTCAAAATGCAGGTCAAGTTGACCTAGGGTTTTATACACTTAGGGTTTTGGGATCTAGGGTTTTGACACTTAGACGTTTGTCATGTAATGTATAAATAAAGGTATAAAGGACCTGGGATCGGTTCATTCTAAGCTCGTCATTGTGTGTTAAGATAGTGATTATTGTTGTTGTGTGAGGAGAGTATTGTGTTGTGAGAATATTCTGGTATTGTAAGATCTTCAGCTGGGTACGAAGATCAATCTTGCAGATGGGTGAGCAGGAAGAGAAGAGAAGAAGAGAAAGAGAGAGATATTTGCAAGCTAAGTGCACAGATAGAACTGTATGCTTTCATATAATATCAAGAAACACAATTTTGTGGGCGTAGCCCTAGGGAGAGGGTGAACCACATATATCTTGTTTTTCTCTGTTGTTGATGTTGTGTTCTTTAATTTATGTTATTTTTTTCTTGCATTATTGTGCTAGATCTGGGACATAATTGTGCAAAGTAGACTTAAGTTGGTAAAGAATAACTAGTTCTTTGTGTGTAGTTTTAGATCCACTTTTCATTTCCTATGGTTGTAGACACATGTCTCCTGCAACCCCCTATTACTACTTCATATGCGACTGCATATGCTTCACAGGTGTTACCGAAAGGGACATTAGTTAGGGATTTTTGGTGTGTTGTTGAAGCGTTGAACCCTAGGTCTGCCCCTGTGCCAACAAATGGTTCTGTTGTCGGGATTGGGATCTCCTTAAGGGAATGTTAAGGTGGTTTCCATCAAAGATAGAGATTCATAATTGGATAGAAGAACAAGAGAGAGACTTCGCTGAAGCTCAGAATAAGAACCATAGCCTTAGTATAGAGGATTAGTTGGGAAGTTATATCTTTACTTATATACACGAGATTTTCTTTGGAGGAGTTCATAAGGAGCTATAAGAGTGGTTAGCTAGATTAGCAGATACCTAGTTTTAAATCATATCTAGACCACCTATGATTTGGACGTTGACGTTGATAAAGAAGGTCAAGAGAGTTGATAACGATGTATCAAGAGAAGTAGATCATTGTTTTGATAGCACTATTGGAGGGTACATTACTGAGTTTTCTATTGACAGAGTAGATTCATATAGCCAAGTAGAGAGGTATTTCTTTAAGGGACCAAGGGGAAAAATTTTACACTTTTTGAAGTTGAAGATCAAGATGTTATTGCATGAGAAGAACATATTGAAGATACAGTAAGTGTTCAAATTCAAAAGATAATGTTCAATAATTTAGACAATGACAACGATGTAGAGGTGGGACATACGCAAAGTAGGAGAACCTACAGAGAGATTCCTCTAGTAAACATGTTTGAGCAGAACCATGAACCGCTAGCACATGACGAAGGGTTCTACAGTGGAGAAGAAGAAGAGTTATTGAACGAGGAACATTCAAATTCCTCTAGGGCAGAGAAAGAGAATAATGAAGAACCTCGTCGAGAAGAATCAAAAACTTCAGGAACTACGTCGACTGTCGAAGTAAGTACTATTACTCTTCATGTTCTTTTAGCAGCGTTAAGTAACCAGAGTAGTCAGAGTTATCACAACACTCAGAGCATTGTTACCAGCAGTTCAGTAAATACTCAGTCAAGAAACCTAGGAAGATCTATGGTAGATGAAATGAGGCTACCTATATTTAAAGGAGATGGATCTGAAGATCCTGATCAGCACTGGTTCTTATACGAGGTTGTATGGAGTATTAAGCAAGTCAATGACGAAGAAGTTAAGAGAGCTCAGTTTAGTACTACCTTGAGAGACCGTGCACTAAGCTAGTACATGAAGTTTGTTAAATGAGTTGCACAACCTAAACTGTTAAACGATATCAAAACTACACTGAGTGTGGAATTCAAGAAACCCAATTCAGAGTCACAGTGCATTACAGAACTGAAAGAAACCAAGTAGAGAGTAGATGAACTTGTTTGGGAATTTGATCAGAGGTTTAAGACCTTGACAGGTCGATTGAGTTTTCAAATTCCAGATGTGCAGAATAAGGAATGGTTCATTTCTTCCCTCTTACCACACATCAGAGTTCCTCTGATGCAATGGAAGGTTGCTTCGCAGGTTGAGCCGTTGGAGATCGCCAATGAAACTAGAATCAGCCCCTATGGGAGAATCCATCTTAGTTATGAGTCAAATTTTGAGTTAGCTAACTAGCTTATCTCTACAGGTAAAAGATATGAAGAAATACAAGGGAAACAATAAAAGAGAGGACATCTGGTGTATCATATGCAAATCAGAAGGTCATGATAAGGAGCATTGTCCCCTATTTCATGAGTACTTGGCCTCTGGAGCTTCGATCCTTTTGAAGCAAGTTACTCTACTCTGGTGTGAGGTATGTAGAAATAGACATCGCCCTGGTGAATGTTATTACATGCAAAAATATGTCCAGACAACTACAAACCTTTACTGCACATTCTCTAAATTTGTGGGGCATGATGAGAAGGACTACAGGGCGTATGACCTCTTGCATGAAATATCAAGATATATATATAGGATTCAAGGCGAAGTACAGCAGGAGGGAAATTCTATGCAGTTTAATTCTCCAGGAAGAGGAAATTTCAACCCTCGCGGTGGATTCAAGGGAAGAGGACAAGGAGGAGGCATGGGTTGAGGTCAAGGTCAGTGTTAACACTAGAAGTCACCCCTGGATTGTTGCAGAGGTAAACCCAGTACCCATCAGTTTATATATCACAATGAATAATTTTAGAGGAGGTCTAATGGATGCAAACTCGGGATTATATCTCTTTATCTCAGAAAACTGGGTTGGTGCACATATACAAATGAGGTCTTGATCTAAATTTAGTCAGAAAGTAGGTGGAAGAGAATGAGAAGGAAATTTGAAGGCCTACTATGGACATCCGGTCTTCTAGCAGCCTACATAGGAAAAGTTTTAGATATAAGATCCTCTTAGATCTAAAAACTTCAAGAAACTAAAACGTTGCAACAGCACCGCAATCAAACTTGCATTACATTACAATCACAACACTCGACTAGATCATCCATGCCCGAGCTTTCAGAATCAGAGGAAAAAGAAATGAAAGAGAAATTGACTACCATTAAACAAGAAGTCTCAAGTGATAATACACAAACAGAAAACCAGAGGCCTCATCAAAACTTTACAATCAAGAGCATATCTCTACCATCGACCTTAACAAAATATGAGAATGACTCCTATATACTCAGAGAAAAAATGCAGAAGCAAGCTCGAGTCATTACATTGAAGGCATTACGTCTGCATGCTTCCTGGCAGACTATGCATGCGGTCTCTGGTCAGTCGCGAACTTCATTCAGACGCAATCACGTTCTAGAACGGGCCTGCAAATGAGTTAACCAGCTGACAGTCCTTTCCTGGGATTTCCATTTATGGTGGAAATGATGTCCAACCACCACCAACTGCTTCATTGGGATCGGGGAAGGCCCCAGTCAACTCTGCACCTATAAGACATGGAGGCCTTCGCACTCTGCCATCTGGATCTGCTTTGGGAGTTCATGGTGAGATTAGCGGGTAGGCGTGGAGGCTAACACGATGGTTGGAGCAATTGGCACGAAGTGGTGAATGGACAGTGACCAGGCGGAAGAGATTGGCACAATCAATATGGAGATGAGTCAAGGGGTGGCCATGTGGACAGACGTGGCAGAGGGAAGATAATAGGGAAAGGCACAAACAACGGAACATTGTAGTTGATTTGTACAAGCACAGTGGCAAGGTGGCACGAGAATGTGACGTGTAAGTCGAGGAGGGACTATAGTGGTAGGCGTAGTGGGGGGGAATCTGCCTAGGTGGAGGTGAGAGGAGGTACACATAGTGGGAGATGATAGGCAGAAGTGAAAAGGGATATGACGCGGGGGTGAGTGGAGGATAGGTGTGCGCTAATAGAAGGCAGAAGGGGGGCGGGATATGTGACAGATAGAGGAGAGATACGGAGTGGGAGACAGGTGGCGAAAGGAGAGACGGTGGTAAGTGAGGATGGTAAGTGGTCTAATCGGAGGGGGGGGAGAGTGGTAAGTGGTAAAGCATGGGGGGGTCTAAGTTCATGAGGAGGCGCCATGATAGTGGGGGGGGCGCATTTGAAAACCACCAACTCGGACCCCCCCCCCCCCATTAAAGGCAGAATGTCAGGGGGGTCCGATATGGATCTTGTGTCGTAGATCTGAGTGCCCATATCTCAGTCATCCAGATTTATGCACACCTTAGTATCACGCGCTCGAGCGTCAAAACTTAGGATAAGTGGGTTTTTAACCTGATTTTTGTCAATTTTTTACCATGGTGTATTTTCCTATGGAAAAACACCCCTTCACACAAACATATGTGATAACATTAGGCTCCATGGGGGATGGATTTCTCCTAGTGAGATGCCAAGAACTAGCAGCTTCATTCACCTTACTATTGGGTTGTGTTGTCATCCGCTAAAAGAAAATGATATTTGCAATGACTTGGAGGAGCCATTCATGGCTCAAACAAAAAAAAAATTAAGAAAATGCCCATTAACAGGGCTACCAAAAACTTCCTCACCCTCCAAACTCTGCAACCTATAAGTATTATTTGGAAATACCTCAGAAATTTTGAAGGGTCTGATCCAAAGGGATTCAAATTTACCATGTTTACCCTTATCTTGTTTGGGTGCATTCGATTTTAGTACTAGGTCTCCCACCTAGGAATCCTCTTTACTGCTCTTCTTGTCAAATATCTACTTGATCCTCTGCCGACATTCATGCGCTTTGTCGATCATCTGCCCTCTAGTATGTTGCACTTCTACTAGTTGTTGTACCCATATGATCATATCCTCGAGATCCCCTTGGTAGTCTTGGAAGAATTTGGCCACAGGAAGGGAAAGTTGAGAAGGAAAGATGACCTCAAATCCATACACAAGTTGAAATGGGGAGACACCAAGAGATCTCTTAGTTGTTACCCTGTCATCCCACAGAGAAAATTTGAGATTTGAATCCCATGTTTTCTTGTTGTCCTCCAACAATATTTTAATAATTTTTATAAGGCTTTTTTTTTAAGACTCTTCCAGTCCATTGCCTTGGGGGTAGTATGGAGTAGAATGAATCAATTTGATTCTGAACTACTCACAGAACCGGATCAATGGTTCAGCCTTCAAAGATGCAACATAGTTAGTGATAATTCTGCTTGGACAACCAAACCTTACTATAATATTCTCTAGAAAACCAATGATCACCTTGTGAGAAGCACTCATTGTGGGGATAGCTTCTATCCACTTGATAAAATAATATGTGGCAATCAATATCCATCTGTGTTGACCACTTGAGGCAGGATGAATTTCCCTAATGAAGTTTAGGCCCCATTGTTGGAAGGGCCCTGAAGCAACTACAAGCTTGAATGGCAAAGACTTGAGTTGTTGCTTCCCAGAGAACTTCTGACATTTGATATAAGCCTTGATCTTAGCACAGACATAAGCAAATAGAGTAGGCCAGAAATATCCAGCCCTAAGAATTTTGTAGGTTGTCCTCCTCCAAAAATGATGTCCTCCACATAGCCTGTCATGAAAATCAAATATAATTTTTTGGGCCTCCTGTGGGTCTAAACATCTCAAAAGCACACCTAAAGGGTCTTTCCAGTACAATACCTGGTCAATAAGGAAATATCTAATTTCTTTGAGCTTTAAATCTCTTGCCTTGATTTTCCTGATTTCTTTAGGAGGTCGCAACTCTTGCAGGAAAAATATGATATCTTTGTACCAGGTGCATTCTGCCAATGGAAGGTTGTCCTGAAAACTCTTATCAGACAAATCATATTGTTGATTTTATGAGCAAGTGTTGATGAAGTTAACCCCCAAAGCTTCACAATTAGATTCGTCCAATAGCTTGGCTAAACCTTGGCCTTCAATTATTTTGGTGGGCTTTATTTCTAGATCAAACTGAAGGATTTTTGAAATCCACTTGCTCCTTCGTCCATCTAGGCCAGGCTAAATGAGAATGTCCTTCACAGAAGCTAAAGGGACATATGCAGTCATCTTTGAATGCGAGACATAGATTTAGAAATCCTTAAGGGCTTTCACCAAAGCATAGGCATGTTTTTCCATGATGTCATATTTCACCTCTGCATCCCTTAGTGCTTTGTTAAAAAATGAGATAGATTGCTCCAACCCCTCAGCGTTCTTCTGCAATAAAATAGACGCTACTGTATCAAGCGAGGCAAATGAAAAAATGAGGAAATACTTTGAGTAATCGGGACTGATAAGCATTGGTTCTTCAGTCAAGGATTTCTTTATCTGGATGAAGGAATTTCAAGACTCATCATTCCACTTAACTTCATTTCCTTTCCTCAACATGGTTGTTATAATATTTACCACTTCAGCAAAATTGGAAACAAACCTCCTCAAAAAATTAATCTTTCCCAAGAAAGACTGGACCTCTTTCCTGGACCTAGGGAGTGACAAGGTTTGGATTGCTTCCACCCTCCCGAGATCAATTCTTACTCCCTCCGCAGATACTATGTGCCCCAGTAATTTCCCCTCCTTCATGGCGAACAGTGATTTCTTGGGATTTAAGGAGAGGCCAAATTTCCTACATTTCAAGAAAACCCTTTTCAAATGATCACGATGCTCTAAATCAGATCTAGAGAAAACTGTAATGTCATCCAGATAAATGACCACAAACTTGTCATTTTCTCCTATGAAGGCTATATCCATGGCTCGTTGAAAGGTCTCCCCTGCGTTCATCAATCCGAAGGGCATCTTAGCATACATAAATATACCCCAAGGAATAGTGAACATTGTCTTCTCTCTATCCTTGGGTAAAACAGAAATCTGATTGTAGCCAGAAAAACCGTCAATCATGGACATCCTTGACGCACCGTTCACCCTGTGCAGTATATGTTCCATATTCATCAAGGGGTAATTGTCCTTCTTTGAGATTTTGTTCAGGTTTCTGAAATCGACACAAATTCTAATCTCTCCACTCTTCTTCCTCACCGATACCAAGTTTTCTACCCACTCAGAGTATCTCAAAGTCATGATGATCTGGGCATCTAGCAGCTTCTTCACCTCCCTTTCCATAACAGACAACAATATAGGATTTATTTGTCTTAATTTCTACCTAAATGGTTTGGCCTCTTCCTTCAGTGGTATTTTGTGCTCAATAATTCTTGTGTCGTATGTTCTGAGATACTCATAAGTCCATTCAAACACATCAAAAAATTTCTTTAATAGCTCAACATATTTAGCACTTTTCTCCCTCGACAAGTTGCTTGAGAGCTTGAAAATTTTTGGATTCTCCTCTATACCAATGTTGCACTCAGCTATATCAGCATTATCAATTGGCTCCTTAGCTTTAATTGCCACATCATTACTGTCAAATATCCTTTCCAAAGGGACCAGCCCCTTCGAAAAGTGATTACTAGGCAACTACACAATGTGATGATCAACAATTTTCTTTAATAACACCTCATCATGAGGGTTACTTTCATAATCATGATCTTGATCTATGTTTAAAGCGGAAAATTCATCAACAGTCTCCAAGAACCTCTTGATCTCAAGATCATCCTCAAATACCTTCCAATTCTTGACATTGTCAGGTATAGAGGGTCTATATTTTACCTCTATGACATACCTGAGTTTAGGTGGCTGAGGGATTATGAAATTTCTTGTTGAAACAACCAAAGAGTCAATCACTGTATTCTCCTACCTTGGGATGAATGAAATGTTAAAAGCTAAGAAAAAACTGTCAATTAAATCCCACACTTCATTTCTATAAAATCTGAGTCTAGGATTCTTGGCCTGGTATACATTCTTGACCTGATTAACAACCAATTTAGCATCCCCAAACATAGTTATCTCTTTAATCCTCATGTCTTTTGCAGCCCTCAAACCCATAACAAGGGCTTCATATTCTTCCACATTATTGGTAGCTTCAAATTCTAATTTGTAGGACAGAGGTGTGGTCTCTTGAGCGGGAGAAATGAGGACTACTCCAGCACCAACACTCACCTTGGATGAAGCTCCATCAAAAAACATTTTCCAAATAGGGCTAATGGAAAGGGAAACTTCAGGAAAAGAAGTGGACCGTTTTCTGAATTTTAGAAGTGGTTCGGGAGCATCAGTGAACTGCAATAAACTAGACCCCAAATCAGTGTCAAGTGTAAAAATAGGATGGTTGGTGGGGTCTTCTTCATCACTAATAATGTAGGCTAGCTGAGATTTCTTGTGAAGTCTTCTATGTTCCCCCCCAAACACGGGAATAGTGGCATATTTGAGTTCCATTTGCAAGGTTCCCCCAAGTATTTTTATCCAATATCTCGACAAAAGCATGCCAAACTTGGGGGGAACATCAGCCACTACAATGTCCATGACCACACTTTTCATAGGCAGCTTAAACAAGGTCACTAGGTATTTGATGACCCCAAGACATTGCACCCTCCTTGAATCAAATGAATACAAATCATGATAACATTTTGTGATTTCTAATCTAAGTTCTTCCATGAAAGTTTTGGGCATGAGGTTATGAGATGCTCCTGAGTCCATTAGAAAATTATGTAGCACCTTGTCATCTATGTTCAGTGATTTATAGAAGGGAGAGGATGAATCATCTCTATCTTCTACCATAGGACCTAAGATGATTGTTGGATTTTCATCTTGCAGATTGATGGAGTCTATGGGATGATCTGGGCTTTCAGGAAACAATAGTTTAGAGAGGCTTTGTTTGAAATCTATGTGCTTGACCAACTATGAGAGGGGTACAGGGATTCTGATTTTCTAAATTTCATGCTCAAAGTTGAAAGAGGAGGGAGGATTTAGAATTTCTCTCACTTTTGGGACAGGATATTTGGCTACTGGTGAGGGGGTTTGAATCTTCTTACCTTTTTTTCCATCTACTACATCTTTAGCAGGATTTTATGCTCTGGTAGGATGATCAGGGATGTCATATTTCCTTTCTTTCTTCGTGGACCTGAGGTTGTATTTATTTCTACTACCACTGGCCTTATCCCTTTTACTCATCTCATTTATTTCGATGTCCATGAGGGACTCCTCGTATGCAGATTGGGTTAAATGGGGAAAAGGGGAGGTATCTCCAAGATAATGGATTTTAGGGTCAACTTCTTCTTCCTCCCTTTCCTCATCAGCCCTGATTGTAAAGTTTTGATGAGGCCTCTCGTTTTCTGGTTGTGTATTATCACCTGAGACTTCTTGTTTAATGGCAGTCGATTTCTCCTTCATTTGTTTTTCCTCTGATTCTGAAAGATCAGGCATGGATGATCCAGTTGAGTGTTGTGATTGTAATGTAATGCAAGTTTGATTACTGTACTGTCGCAACATTTTAGTTTCTTGAAGTTTTCATATCTAAGAGGATATTATATCTGAAATTTTCCCTCTATAGGTTGCTAGAAGACCGAATGTCCATAGCAGGCCTTCAAATTTCCTCCTCATGCTCTTCTGCCTACTCACCACTATGCAAACTTTCTGACTAAAGTTAGATCAAGACCTCATTTGTATATGCTCATCAACCCAATTTTTTGAGCTAAAGAGATATAATCCTGAGACTGCATCCATTAGACCTCCTCTAAAATTATCCATTGTGATATATAAACTGATGGGTATTGGGCTTACCTCTACAGCAATCCAAGGGTGACTTCTAGTGCTAACAGTCATATCATTTGTTATAACTGCACACAACCAGGACATTTGGAAAGGGACTGTCAAAACCCTTGTACCACTTGCAGCTACTACAACTCATTTGAACATGTTATTGAATATTGTCCTATGTTCTTAGCCAAACTTCAGGAGAGACGAGGAGGAAACCAACAAGTACAATTAATATGAGCAGAACCTCGCGGAGAGGACCCTGGAGTCATTGTTATCACTAGAGGAGGCGTTGTTACAGGAGAAGATAGAGTGACCCTAGGAAACACTATAGAAGAATCAAGGGTCAGAAGAGTTGCAGAGAAAACACAAGTGTTTGATCTGAGGAAGGAAAAGCAGACGTTTGAAGAGGAAAGAAGAGAATTTTGAAGAGATCGGGCTTCTTCATCAAAGACACAACTAGAAGTAAGAGAATGTGGGATGCCTCTGGAATTCAATCAGTCTGCATCACCTGGAGAAGGAAAAGAGGTAAGCAATCTTGTCAGTTTCTTGTATACGTTCATTGATTTGATTAAGGATGAAAGATTTATGCAAGAACTAAAACACTTGATCAGACAGTATGATCTAGGGAAGGTAGACCCTCTGTTGAATAGAGAAATACATCACATATCCAGAAAGAGAAGGACAAACAAGGAACTACACCTTAATGCTCAGATTGAAGACTATGACATAGATTATGTGGTCCTTGACTTAGGGTCAGAAGTCAATGTTATGACGAAGCAGACCTGGGCACTGATGGGAAAAACTAAGTTGATTTACTCCCCTATAAATCTTAGGATGTATAATCAATAGGCAGTAAGCCCCTTTGGAAGACTGGAGCATGTCCCTGTGGACATCGACGGGGTGAGGACATTTGCGGACTTCGAGGTGATTGAGATAGTTGATGATGTTTGTCCTTATCCTGCGTTGTTGGGAATTGATTGGGATTTCAAAAACTCGACTGTGGTTGACTTAAAGAAAAGAAGAATGACATTTGAAGTGATGGCCTTAGGGTTATTGCACCTCTGGATCCTGATGAAGGTCACAGATACACAAAACCCATCAGAGAAGAATATCACGCATACGAGCTAGAGAATATATATAAATTGACAGCACAGCAGTAGGATTACATTAATCCTACGACAGATAGGAATTTAAGTTGGAAAAGTGACAGCACTTGCTCATCCAATTCGAACGAAGCACTAGAGAATTGGCAAAACAAAATGTATGAAGTTTCTTCTCGGAGGTGTGTTGGATTGACCATGGAAGTTCGCTAGATTGGCATAGAAGTAAGTAATCTGCCCACATTTGATGGTTTAAATCATTTAAAAACTTTCTTACTGGAATTTGAAGAAATTGTACCAGTACAACAGAGACTATTGGCACTGGATGAAACCCTGAAAGAAACGTCGGCGAAATGGTGGGGAACACACAAGAAGAATATCACAGACTGGGTGCAATGTTGCACTTTAATGAAGGTACGCTTTTCAGACCAAGTTGAAGGGTGTGAAGTCCGTTATACAGGTTAGAGTTGCCCGAAGGACCATGTGCGAAGTTGTGAGGAGGCTTGGAGCAGCATTCCTCAGGAACAGTGGGTGCATAAATTCATTAACACTTTGGACACAACACCTATAAATTGGTACCTTCAAGAAGAACTGTGCCTCACCACTTCAGATTGGTACGGTATGACTCAGAAATTTGTAGCTACATTTTTATTTGAGAGTCAGTACCCCACAGTAGATCAAGCTTTACAAGTTGTAAGACAGAAAGTCTTTGAGGAGGCACCTAACCTCCCTTTAGAGCAAGAAGAAGATGAATGGATTGCACCTCTTTAGAAATTGCAAGGTTGTTACAATATCAATGTTGATGAAGACGACGATCCTAGGAATGTGAACATCGAAAAAACTAAAGGACAGAGAGACATAGAAGGACCGGGACTCGAACTACCCTTCATTGGACAACCAATCAAAATTAAGAAAGTTAATATTGGAATAGATCAAGCACCTAATCTCGCAAATGTTGGAGATTATTGGGATAATGCCACCATTGATAAGATCACAAAACTAATGCATGAATATCAGGACTCATTTCCAATCAAGTTCATAGACATGAAGGGAATTGAAGGGCCCATGGGAGAAATGAAGATCCCCTTGAAACCAGATGCAAGGCTAGTCAAGCAAAGACCTTACATATTGAATCCCAAGTATAAGAAAAAAGTCAGGATCGAACTAGACAGAATGCTAGAAGAAGGAATCATAGAACTTGTTGAAGAATCAGAATGGATTAGCCCTATGGTGGTCCAAGATAAGAATTTAGGAGAGATCAGAATTTTTGTAGACTTGAGGAAACTGAATGATGCATGCTTACATGATCCATTCCCTACATTGTTTACTGATGAAGTGTTAGATAATGTGGGAGGATAGGAAGTTTACTCCTTCCCAGATGGATTTTCAGGTTATCACCAGATCAGTATTGCTAACGAAGATCGCCATAAGACCACATTTTCAATAGACTAGGGTTCTTTCCAGTACATAGTGATGCCTTTTGGATTGAAGAATGCACCAGCCATCTTTTCTAGGGTGGTGGTCGAAGCATTCAAGGAATTTTTACATAAATTTTTGGAAGCATATTTTGATGATTGGACTGTTTTTAGCTTATTAAAAAATCATATTGAATGTTTAACACTAATGTTGGATAAGTGCAGGCAATGTCATATTTCCCTGAACCTAAATAAGTGTATCTTCTTTTCACCCTTTGGAGTGATTCTAGGCCATATTGTGTGTAAGCAGGGGTTGTTGGTAGATCCTTCCAAGATTGCCATCATTGTTGACCTACCTCCCCCTACTTCAGTTAGACAACTATGCACTGCACTGGGACATATTGGATGCTATAGAAAGTTCATCAAGGGATATGCATAGATAAAATCACCTATGGAATATTTGGTTCCTATTCTAAGAATCGTAGCATTCACAGATATGGATGACATTGGCGTTGTTCAAAACATGCTTTCGTGGTTGGTAGAACTGGAAGAAGATAGGTTCATTGCAAGATCCCATCAGCAAGTACAGAAGGAACGAGAGAAGGCCTACCACGATAGGCATATCAAGAAGAAAGCATTTAGGTAAGGAGATATGGTATTGGTATATGACAGCAAGTTCATGAAGCATCCAGGGAAGTTCAAGACACATTGGATTGGGCCATATGAGTTTGCCTATGTTACAGAAGGAGGATTTGTACAGTTGAAGACCCTGAATGGAGAATGGAAAGAAGGTTTAGTGAATGGGAGTTGGTTGAAATTGTACTATGAAAACCAGTTGCCTTGTAGCTCTCAGTAAAAGCATAAGAGGAAGGGTTTAGGTACCAGGTTTAGTTGAAACTAGGTACCATACACAGAAAATATAGTCTTCACAAGGAAGGGAGGGACAAAGAAGAAAGAACAAGTTGCTCCACGCAGTCTGAAGTCGAAGTAAAACAGAAGGTTCAGACCTGCAGTTCCTCGAGACGAGTCACATGTGAGTGTTGGGGGGTTGTTGGCCCTTAGTTATGGATGAAAGAGAAGATTCAGAAAGAAAGGCGAAGTACAAACTGTGTGGAAGTCACAGTGACTGAGAATGGGTCGAAGTAGTCAAAGAAGCAGAAAAGAAGGAGCGAAGTAAGGGAAAATGAGTCGTTGAACGAAAAGATCAAGGAAGATAGATTAGCAAGGAATATCGATCGTGGACAACTCAGCAAGCGGAAAAAGCCACCAACGGATGCTTTGGAGCACCGCATGGGAAAGAAGGAAAGGTAGGCTAACGAAGCCCTGAAAACGCTGGCCAAGTTGACCTAGGGTTTTAGACACCTAGGGTTTTTGGATATAGGGTTTTGACACCTAGACGTTTGTCATGTAATGTATAAATAAAGGTCTAGAGGACCTGGGATCGGTCTGTTCTGAGTTTGTCATTGTGGGTTAAGAGATTGATTATTTTTGTTGCGTGAGTAGAGTATTGTGTTGTGAGAATATTATTGTATTGTAATATCTTTAGTTGGGTGTGAAGATCAATCTTGTAGCTGGGTGCGCAGGAAGAGAAGATAAGAAGAGAAAGATAGAGATATCTACAAGCTAAGTGTGCAGATAGAACTGTATGTTTTCATATAATATAAAGAAACACAATTTTGTGGACATATCCCTAGGGAGAGGGTGAACCATGTATATCTTGTTGTCCTCTGTGGTTGATGTTTTATTCTTTACTTTATGTTATTTTTTTGTTGCATTATTGTGCTAGATCTAGGATATAACTGTGCGAAGTAGACTTAAGTTGGTAAAGAATAAATAGCTCTATGTGTGTTGTTTTGGATCCACTTTTCATTTCCTCTAGTTGTAGACACCTATGTCCTGCAACCCCCTATTACTACTTCAGGTGAGACTGCATATGCTCAGCAGGTGTTGCCTAAAGGGCCAGTAGTTAGGGCTTGTTGGTGTGATGTTGAATTTTTGAAGCCTAGGTATGCCCCTGTGCCAACACATAGTATAAACCATTATGCATTCGAAGGAAACCATGAATACGAAATTCATGTCACAAACTACAAGGATTTGAACTGCAATCCTCAAATCGTAATCCAATAACTTCTTATGCCCTTAAACAAGAACTAGGTGTAGACTTCAACCAATAGTTGGGCATTATTTATCACTGATGGATTTAATTCCATCGACGCAGAGTCCCTGCACTTCGAGCCAATGTGATTATTATTTAGACACAACGCTTTCTTCATTCTCAGCAATGATGTCTTAAACAAAACAACTTGCAACTCCTCAAGCCACGTCTCATTCCCATCATCTCTCGGCTTGATCAAATCAATTCTAGCAATGCCTTCAAGTTCTTCTGCAATGTGATAATTCTTATTCTCTATGCATGGACATCTCTTATCTCACTACGGGTCTGATCTCAATGACAACATACAACGAATTTGATATGAAGATTGCAACTCTCAAATACAGATTATTAAACTAACAAACTATCAACCATCATTTCAACAGGAATCTGCAAATACAGAGATTAAACAAATACATAGTATTAGCACAAGATCATTCTAAAAGCACATTTCTCTATTTTATTTATTGTCACACTAATAGCGCCATGGTTGGCTAGATCTTCATTCTAATGGTCGCCCTTCAAATGATAGAAGGCTTACAATTTAAATGGAAAACACAAAAACATGGATCACCTTAGATCCATAATTCTCGCTATAATTGATCCCTAATATCATGAATCCATCCCATGAAATCCGTCTATTATCTCAACTTAATGCTTTGAATATCAATTTGATGCCAACAATTTAACAAATCACATTCTTCCCCAAACAATTTCGCCTTCCAAAAGCTTGTTTTATTGATGTCTCGGAAGTGGGTCGATGCGCCTGCATCAGAGTCCTGAGGTACAAAAACATTTTATGACCTCCTCGTCATATGTCTTCATGGTCTTCCTGTAACAACTTTAACTCGTGAGCTCCAACAAAGGCTCTGTAGTAGAAAGTCTCTCTTATTGCTACATGATACCTCACTAAGCTTCTCTCTTGAGCTCAGTCTTTTGGCATCTCCCCGGTTCTCTCCTCTGGAACCATTCGAGCATTCCTTGCTCTAGGATTCTGCAAATCTTCTCACCTATGACTATTGCTACCTGCACAAATAATAAATACCAATTTACTTACCAAATCTCAACAAACTTGTACCTCCTTCCATTGCACACAGAATCGTATGTGCTCTAATACCACTTGATGAAAGTCAAATCTACACCTTTATGTCCTCAATATCTATGAAGATATGGTCCACATTCTATGACGATTCTCAGACTTGTGGGTTATGGGCCCTCTCTTATTCGCTCTTTAACTTAAAATACTACAGAAATGTTAGTTCTTGTAGTTCAACAAAATCAAGTTATTACACAAAATGAATTTATGCAATTGTATTCATCAAAGAGTATAAACCATTATGCATTGGAAGGCAACCATGAATATAAAATTCATGTCAAAAACTACAAGCATATGAACTACAATCCTCAAATTGTAATCCAATAACTTTTGATTCCCTTAAACAAGAACTGGGTGTAGCTTCAACCAATAGTTGGGCGTTATTTGTCACTGGTGGATTTAATTCCATTAACGCAGAGTCCTTGCACTTCAAGCCAATATCAAATTCAATTCGTCACATCAAAGATGTGATTACTATTTAGACACAACACTTTCTTCATTCTCAGCAATGACATCTTAAACAAAACAACTTGCAACTCCTCAAGCCACATCTCATTCCCATCATCTCTCGACTTGATCAAATCAATTCCAACGATGCCTTCAATTTATTTTGCAGTGTGATAACATGTCTTCTTTGTACGTGGACATCGCTTATATCACTATGGGCCTGATCTAAGTGACAACATACAATGACACTTATACATAGGTCACAACTCTTAAATACATATTATTAAACTAAAAAACTATCAACCATCATTTCAACAGGAATCTAAAAATACGGAGATTAAACAAATACACAGTAATGGCACAAAAACATTTTGAAAATGCATTTATCTACTTTATTTATCACAATTGTCACACTAATGGTGCCATGGATGGCCAGATATTCATTCTAATGGTCGCCCTTCAAATGATAGAAGGCATACAATTTAAATGGAAAACATAACAACGTGGATCAACTTAGATCCACCATTCTCGCTATAATTGGTCCCTAAGATCCCGAATTCATCCTATGAAATATGTCTATTATCTCAACTTAATGCTTTGAATATCAATTTGATGCCAGCAATTTAACAAATCACATTCTTCTCCAACAATTTTGTCTTCCAAAATCTTGTTTTATTGATATCTTTGAAGTGGGTCGATGCGCCTGCATCAACACCAAAACGTATGGAATGATTTAATGAAACAAATATATACACCATATGTTGAACAAAAGGTAACTAAACTCAAAGATGATAAGGAAAAGGTATTGTTGACTCATAAATCCATCAGCTAGCCAACAACCTACAAATGGTTGCATAACACAATTTAAAATTTTGTCTATTTATCTATGATGTATAAATATATAATTATAGGTGGGGCCCCCTAGGGAGAAAGAAATTTCATTTACTTTCACCTATCCCCTTGGATTGAGTATCATCTGTATGCTAATGTGATTCCATGAGCATATATTATGCTTATATTTCATTTGCAGTACAGAGATCAGTCTCACCTACAGTTTGGAGTGTTATTGTGTTCTTCTCTAATCTGATTATGAATGGTTCTACTCATAAAACTTCACAAACTCTTTCATCCTACCTACAGTCCGTTCATAAATGATATGAGGAAGTCACAAATAATTTCATGAGTCTCAACAACACATTTTTCATGAGTCTGATCTCTGGTTGGTTAAATGGGACATTTTTTTCAAACAAAAAAAAAGTTCATTGTGCAAATATTGTGCATGGTATATTGTTCATCACATGTATGAAAATTTTGATACTATCCAAATGTATCACATTCATATGGTAATTGTTTGGTTATATGGTTGAGGGGGGCGAGTTGAAGTTAAAAGATATGAAATTCCTTAGCATAGTGCATATGGTATAAATGAATGGTGATATCGCATGGAACTTACCATATTTTCAACCTTGATTCTATCATTTAGATTGTTTTGTATATTCAT
Organism: Picea engelmannii; assembly: GCA_009831015.1. Lineage (NCBI taxonomy): Eukaryota > Viridiplantae > Streptophyta > Pinopsida > Pinales > Pinaceae > Picea > Picea engelmannii. The sequence continues at coordinate 617,467 of ML777402.1, read as the reverse complement.
GTCGCATTATTTTATGGCAATGAATGTCGAAGAAAGATTGGTAAATTTTGGTCGTCATTTGAATTAACATTAATTTATGGTGTGGTGACATGGTTATGGGGCACGTGATAATTGTCATACTTGGAATGGTTATTGGATGTGTGGTTGGTTGGTTGATATTAGTGGAAGTATGATTCATATCAAGAGTTAATGTGTTAGTAAATTTGCGAGAATTTGAGGTTCCATGCATTCAATGCATGTGCGTGGACATTTCGTTGAGTTTGTCATCCTTGAATGTTCTGGCATTTCATTTTGGTTGTTTGGGTTTCGATATCTAGAAAAAAAGAGTTGTCCAAGATTTAGTTGTGGTTGTTGTTGGCACTGTAACTCATCTTTTTCAAAAGGAAAACAATCGTTGAAGGAAGGTATGTAACCTTAGCTTGTACCCATCAAATGCATGTTGCTATTGCAATAATAATTTGGAAAAAAAGCTCTGTTTGATATGTGGATGAGCATGTTGTTTGTTCATGGACTCATTTTGTTGTATACTTCATTAGTTTTGTGTATCAATAAACACACAGATACTATAAAAACTCTTTTCTTCTCGATATGCTTCAAGACTTAGCCTCTAGGGTTTTACCTTTGTGTATATTTTCACTACAGGGTTCTAGACTATTGTTGTGAACTACTTTCACTAGTTTTAGTCAATTGTAAATTAAAAAAGGTTGTCTTAAGAGTTTTTATTCACATTTAATTTGTTGCAAAACCTACCGCAAACACTTTTTCTCTGAGATGGTGTGTCCTCTAGCTGTATTACTTCATGGTCTTGAATGGTACACAGACACATCTGTCTGAAGCCTAAACAATTTGGGTTTTGTTTCTTGTATGTTCGACACCTATGCATTTCTTTCACAACAAAAATGTTAGTCGTTGGCTAAGGTTAATTTATTCTTCAAATAAAAGAGTGCGTTGGATTACTGAGAGGGGGGGTGAATCAGTAATAACGTAATTATAATCMTTTTTCTTCAAATGTTATATCAATGTAGAATTATTATCCAATAATGAGTAGTAATAAATAAACAATCACACACATACACAGTACACCAGTGTTTTACGTGGAAACCTAAATCGGGAGAAAACCACAGAATATTTTTTCTTATATCTATTGAAGAATTACATTCATTGGAAGTACCAACTTCCTTTGTTTTCCAACTGCAACTGGAAGGAGGCTCCAACCCCCTAGTTTCTCAGGCTACAACCTGAGGGAAGCTCCAACTCCCCAGATCTCTGGCTACAACCAGAAGGAGGCTACAACCGGAAGGTGGCTACAACCACCTGTCCTTGCCC
>ML777402.1:602495-614598 GCA_009831015.1 Picea engelmannii | reverse complement strand
TCACTTCACTTTATTATTTACCTTTTAAAATCTCTTAAACCACTTTGATTACTTTGACCTTTTGGGGCTTCTAGATGACATTTGAGGGTCCTCCAACTTCGTAAGGCCATAACTCTCAAACCGTGAGGAGTTATGTGACATTCTACATACCACCAGAAATTGCATGACATGTACTATCCATATAGAATAGTATTATCTGAAAATATATCATAACTCATACCGTTACCCATCAAACAAACTTGGGTCCATTACCCAAACTTGGGGTCTCCAACTTCTCATGGCCATAACTCTCTAACCATGAGGAATTATGTGACGTTCCACATACCACCGGAAATCACATGACAAGAACTATCCATATAGTATATTTTCCCTGTCAAATTCACTTTCCTTCATCTCATTATTCCACAATTAAGCATGGGTTCTCTTACTCCACAAAGCGTCTTCCCGTGAGGGCTTTCACCATAAGGGGACCACTTTGGAGTTCATCCATATTTACTTCTTATCAACCATGACAAAAAAATAATGAGTCATATTTACATCAAACACTATTGGGTCCATTACCCAAGCCTTTGTGCTACGGGTCTTTCTTCAAGGGTTGACATCAATGACAACCAACCTTAATCAACAGAGTGTTCTTTACCAATTTTGAACCCTAGTTTTCCATCGTCAGCTCATGGTTTTGGTTGATGTCACACAAGCCGAGAAGTTTTGGGTTATATTTTTTCACTAAATCCTAGGGTTTTGCAGTCCTATGCAAGAAATGACCGAATTTGTAAAACATTTATGTATCCCTTCAATTCGACAGTCTTAGCACTCAATTGGCATTATGTTAAGCTTACAATGCTAAAGAGGTAATTAAATAAATTATGAACCCTTGTTCGAATTTATATGGTCATGGCATAAATTATATCCATGATGTTCTCACTGATTGTTTAAAAGAGATCTCGATGGATTGCAGTATGTATATTACGTTGAAAGGCAAGTGGAAATTTATTCAAACAGAGTTAGATTTGACTCAGTCGATAATGTGTAAGAAGGGTACATAAACTTTATTTGGCATATGTTTAGTTGTAAGCTTACTTATATAAATTATGGTGGTTGTTGAACATAATGTAGTTCTAGGTATTGTAATTAAATGGGATTGATTGTTTGAGAACTATAATATTTTGTTTTGTACACACAGGAACAAACCCCTTCATATTACCACTTTACATAAGTTATTCCTTGATTCCTAATTCCATATATCATTTTAAAATGTCATTTTTTCCCCGTATTGTATGAAATTAAATATTTTCTTCATCAGTTTGATATTGATATATGACAACATAGGCATATTTTGGTCAATAAAATTTGTGTTCAAAGGCAAATTTTGAAAAGATGTAATCCATGGTCACTATGTTTGATGGGCTCTGTTTGGAACTGTTCAGGGACAATTCCCTCATGCTTTCATTTTTCATAAGTCATTCCCATCTCCCAGTTTCATTTTCATTTTGATTCAAATTTATTCCCCCTGATAAATGAGTACTTTCTTGACAGTGAAAGATTAGAAGTGATGGATATAAACTTGACAAGACACGTAAAAGTTTGACACAACATGTATGAAGTGACTGTTGACTGTTGGCCCTTGGTTAGGAAAGAAAGCAAATATTACATAAGAAAAGGCGAAATGCGAACTGCGCGGAAGACACGGTGACTGATATTGGGTCGAAGTGAGCAAAAGAGTAGAAAAGATGAAGTGAAGTAAGAGAAATCAAGTCATTGGACAAGGAGATCGAGGAATACATATCAGCAAGGAAGACGAATCGTGGACAACTCAGCAAGCGGAAAAATCCACTGGTAGATACTTTAGAGAACCTCGCAGGAAGGAAGGAAAGACAAGTTGGCGAAGCCCTGAAAATGTGGGTCAAGTTGACCTAGGATTTTAGACACCTAGGGTTTAGGTATCTAGGGTTTTGACACCTAGGCTTCTACCTAAGGTTGTCGGTGAGCTATTGTAATGTATAAATAAATATCAAGAGGACCTTATATGAGTTCGAGTATGTAATAATGAGTGATTGGTGTTATCACGGAGAGACAAGTCATGTTTGGAGAGAGAAATTTGTATTGTAAGATCTTCAGCTGGGTGTGAAGATCAACCCTGCAGCTGGGTGCGCAGGGAAGGGATATAGAGAGAAGAGAGAAAGAGATAGATCTACAAGCTAAGAGTGCAGATAGAACTGTAAGCCTTCACCTGATATATTATAAACCACAGTTCAGTGGACATAGCCCTAGGGAGAGGGTGAACTACATATATCATGTTGTTGTGTATGGTTGATGCTGTGTTCTTTACTATGTTACTCTGAGGATGCATTAGTATGTTAGATCTGATATATAACTGTGCGAAGTAGGTTTATGTTTGGAAAGAATAATCTAATCTCCATGTGTGGTTGCCTTGATTCCACTTGCATTTTCTCTGGTTGTAGACACCTGTGTCATGCAACCCCCTATTGCTACTTCGGGTGAGACTACATCTTCTTCACAGGTGTTGCTGAAAGGGCTAGTAGTTAGGGCTTGTTGGTGTGCTCTTAGAGCTAAACCCTAGGTCTTCCCCTGTGCCAAAAAACGGTTCCATTTTCAGGACCAGGATCTTCTTGAGGGAATGTCAAGGTGGTTTCCATCGAAGACATAGATTCAAAAGTGGATAGAAGAACAAGAGAAGGAATTTGCAGAAGCTCAGAATAAGAACCCTAATATTAGCATGGAAGATTGGTTGGGAAGGTATATCTTCACTAATATACACAAGATTTTCTTTGGAGGGATTCATAAGGAGCTATATGAGTGGTTGGCCAAATTAGAAGATACCCAGTTTGAGATCAGATCTAGAGCGCCTGTGGTTTGGACATTGGCGTTGGTCAAGAAGGTCAAGAGAGTTGATAACATTGTGTCAAGAGTAGTAGATCACTGGTTTGATAGTACCATTGGAGGGTATATCATAGAGTTTTCTATTGATAGGGTAGAATCATATATCCAAGCAGAGAGATATTTGTTTAATGGGTTGAGAGGAAAATTTTTACACTTCTTGAAGTTGAAGATCAAGATGTTATTGCATGAGAAGAACATCTTGAAGATACAGTAGTGGGTCAAACTAAAAAATCTAATGTTCAAGAATTCAAACAGTGACACAAAGATCGGACCCATGCACAGTGGGAGAAACTTTAGAGAAGTTCCTCTGGTGAACTTGTTCGAGAAGAGTCACGAACCAGCGCAAGAATAAGGGTTCTACAGTGGAGAGGAAGAAGAGTTGTTGAACGAGCAACATTCAGAGTCCACTAGGGCAGAAGAAGAGAAGACTGAAGAACTTTGTCGAGACGAGTCAGAGACTTCAAGGACTACGCAAATTGTTGAAGTAAGTGCTATTACACCCCCGTTGTTTTAACATCATTAAGTAACCCGAGTAACCTAAGTTATGAGAGCACTCAAAGCACTGGTACAAGTGGTCCAGTGCATACTCAATCAGGGAACCTAGGAACATCTATGGCAGATGAGATGAGGTTACCCACCTTTAGAGGAGATGGAACTGAAGATCCTGACTAGCACTGGTTTCTATGTGAAGTTGTATGGAGTATTAAGAATGTCATCGATGAAGCTTTTAAATGTGCCCAGTTTAGTACTACCCTGAGAGATCGCACTCAATTGGTACATGAAGTTCATCCAAGGAGTTTTCCAGCCAAAACCGTTGAACGATATTAAGACTACTTTGATTGTTGAATTCAAGAAACCCAAGTCGGAATCGCAGTGCATCATAGAGTTGAAAGAAATCAAGCAGAAAGTAGTTGAACCTGTTTGGGAGTTTGATCAGAGGTTTAAGACCTTAACAGGTCATTTGATTTTTCAGATCCCAGGCGAGCAGAACAAGGAATGGTTCATTGTTCCCCTCCTAACACACATCAGAGTCCCTCTGATGTAGTAGAAGATTGCTTCACAGGCTAAGGCATTGGAGATCGCCATGAAACTTGAATTGACTCCTATGGAAAAATCCATCTCAGGTATGAGTCAAATCTTGAGTCAACTAACTAGCTTATCACTACAGGTCGAAGATATGAAAAAATATAAGGGAAAATATAAGAGAGAATACATTTGGTGCATTCGATGCAAATCAGAAGGCCATGACAAGCAGAATTGTCCCCTGTTTCATGAATATTTGGCTTCTGGAGCTCTGAGCCCTTTGAACAAGTTACCCTACCTTGGTGTGAGGTGTATAGAAATAGACATCACCCTGGTGAATGTTATTATATGTAAAAATATGTTCAGAAGCCCACAAATATGTATTGCACGTTTTGTAAGTTGGTAGGGCATGATGATAGGGATTGTAGGGCCTATGACCTCATGCATGAAAGGTCAGGGGATATATACAAAATTCAAGGTGAAGTACAGCAAGAAGGTTACACTATGCAGTATAATTCCCCTAGAAGAGGAAACTTCAACCCTCATGGTGGATTCAGAGGAAGAGGATGAGGAGGAGGTATGCGTCGAGGTAGAGGTCAAATAATTTGTTATAATTGTGCATAGCTAGGTCATTTGGCAAGGTACTATCAAAACCCTTGTACCACTTGCAGTTACTGCAACTCATTCGAACATGTCATAGAAGATTATCCTACGCTGTTAGCCAAACTTCAGGAAAGATGAGGAGAAAACCAAAAAGTATAGCTAATCAAAGAAGAACCTCATGGAGAAGATCCCAGAGTCATTGTTATCACTAGAGGAGGCGTTGCTACAAGAGAATACATGGTGACTCTAGGGAAGACTATAGAACAATCAGGAGTCATAAAAGATACAGATAAGACACAAGAGTTTGATACAAAGAGAGAGAAGTGAACATTTGAAGAGGCAAGAAAAGAGTTTAGAAGAGATCAGTCTTCTTCATCAAAGGCACAACTAGAAGTGAGAAAATGTGGAATGCCCCTGGCCTTTGATCAATCTGCTTCGCTTGGAGAAGGAAAATAGGTAAGCAGACTCATGGAATTCTTATGCACTTGAATTAATTTGATAAAGGATGAGAGCATTGTACAATACATACAATACTTGATCAGAAAGTATGAGCTAGGGAAGATGGATCCCTTGCTAAATAGAGTAGTACACCAAGTCTCTAAAAAGAGAAGGAAAAATAACGAGCTACATCTGAATGCTCAGATCAGAGATTATGATATAGATTATGTGGTCCTTGACTTAGGGTCGGAGGTCAATGTCATGACGAAGCAGAACCGGGCACTGATGGGAAAACCTAAGTTGATATATTCCCCTATCAGGCTCGGGATGGCCAATCAATAGGCTGCGATCCCCTTCGAAAGACTTGAACATGTCCCTGTGGACATCGATGGGGTCAGAAAATTTGTGGACTTCAAGTTGATTGAGATATTCGACGATAGTTGTCCTTACCCTGCACTGTTAGGAATTGATTGAACTTTCAATAATTCTATTGTTGTGGATTTGAAGAAATGAAGAAGGGTGTTCAAAGGAGATGGCCTTAGGGTCATCACACCTTTGGATACTGATGAAGGTCACAAATACACAGAGCCCATCTGAGAAGAGGACCGTGCATATGAACTAGAAAATATATACAAATTGACCGCAAGATAGTCGGATTACATTAATCCTACAGCAGATGGGAATTTAAGCTAGCGAAGTGACAGCACATATTCATCATACTCAGAAGAAGCACTAGAGAACTGGAAGAACAAGATGTATGAAGTTTTTGCGCAGCAATGTGCTAGATTGACCAAAGAAGTTCGCTGGATCAGCACAACAGTAACTAATTTACCCACATTTGATGTTTTGAATCACTTAGAAATTTTCCTATTGGAATTTGAAGAAATTGTACCAATAAAACAAAGACTATTGGCACTGAACGAGGATTTGAAAGCTACTCCAGCAAGATGGTGGGGAACACACAAAAGGAACATCGTGAACTAGATATAATGTCGCACCTTGATGACAGCGTGATTTTCAGAACAAGTCGAAGGATGTGAAGTTAGGTACACAGGTCAAAGTTGTCTGAAAGACCGTGTGCGAGGTTGTGAGGAGGCATGGAGCTACATTCCTCAAGAACAGTCGATGCATAAATTCATCAATACTATGGACACAACGCCTATCAACTGGTACCTTGAAGCGGAACTATGCCTCACCACTGTAGATTAGCAAGGTATGACTCATAATTTTGTAGCTACATTTTTATTTGAAATTCAATACCCTATGGTAGATCAAGCTTTACATGTTGTAAGACAAAAATTATTTGAGGACGCACCTAGCCTCCTTGTGGAGCAAGAAGAGGATGAATGGACTGCACCTCTTCATAAATTGCAAGGATGTTACAATATCAATGTCGATGAAGACGATGATCCTAGGAACGTGAACACCATAGAAACGGAAGGATAGAGAGACATAGAAGGAACACGAGTCGAACTACCTTTTATTGGACAACCAATCAAAATCAAGAAAGTTAATATTGGAATAGAGCAAGAACCTAAGCTTGATAATTTTGGAGATTACTGGGATGATGCCACTATTGATAAGATCACAGAATTACTGCATGAATATCATGACTTTTTTCCAACCAAGTTCACTGATATGAAGGGCATTAAAGGGCCCATGGGAGAGATCAAGATCCCCTTGAAACCAGATGCAAGTCCAGTTAAACAAAGACCTTACATACTGAACCCTAAATATAAGGAGAAAGTGAATATTGAACTAGACAGAATGTTGGAAGCAGGAATCATAGAACATGTTGAAGAATCAGAGTGGATTATCCCTATGGTGGTTCAAGATAAGAAAACAGGAGAGATCAGAATCTATGTCAATCTCAAGAAGCTGAATGATGCATGCCTACACGACCCATTCCCTACACCATTTACTGATGAAGTGTTAGATAAGGTGGGAGGACAAGAAGTCTACTCCTTCACTGATGGATTCTTAGGATACCATCAGATCAGGATTGCCAAGGAAGATCACCATAAGACCACGTTTGCAATAGAGTGGGGATCCTACCAATATACAGTGATTCCTTTTGGATTGAAGAATGCACCAGCCATCTTTTCTAGGGTGGTGGTCGAAGCATTCAAGGAGTTTTTACATAAATTTCTGGAAGCATATTTTGATGACTGGACTGTTTTTAGCTTATTGAAAAATCATATTGAATTCTTAAGACTAATGTTGGATAAGTGCAGGAAATTTCAGATTGCCCTGAACTTGAAGAATTGCATCTTCTTTTCTCCCTTTGGAGTGTTGTTGGGCCATATTGTGTGTAAGAAGGGGTTACTGGTAGATCCATCTAAGATTTCCATTATTGTCGATTTACCCCCTCCTACTTCATTCAAACAGCTGTGCACTATGCTCAGACATACTGGATACTACAGGAAGTTCATTAAGGGCTATGCACAAATTACAGCACCCATGGAGAAGTTGTTGAAGAAATATTGTCAATTTAAATGGACAGAAGAATGCCAGTGGAGCTTCGACACACTGAAATATAAAATGGTTGTTGCACCTATTCTGGTTTTCCTAGATTGGAGCAAGGAATTTCATGTATATGTCGATGCATATTCTATTGCATTGGGAGCAGTGTTAGCACAACCAGGAGCAGGAGACATTGACCACCCTCTAGCCTTTGCTAGAAGGAAGCTCTCAATAGCTGAGATAAATTACACCACCACCGAAAGAGAAGGTTTAGCCATGGTGTATGCGTTGCAAAAGTTTCTTCACTACTTATTAGGAGGACACTTTAATATGTTCATTGATCACTTTGCGCTGAAATACCTAGTCACAAGCCAGTGTTGGGGGGAAGAATATGCATATGGATTCTGCTATTTCAGGAATATGATTTTGAGATCGTGGTAAAACCAGGAAGGATGAACAAAGGACCTGACCACTTGTCAAGATTGGAACACAGAGAGGAACCTACTAGCTTGGATGATACATTGTCGGATGCACAGTTGTTGGCCATTAGAAAGGTTGATGATCACTTCGTCGAGATAGTCCAGTTCCTGTCAACGGGAATAACACTTAGTGAATACGCAATCACCCAGAAGAAACAGTTGGTAGTGCGCACTGTAGATTTTTCACTTATAGTCGGACAGTTATACAAGATGTGACCTGATGAGATCCTAAGGAGATGTGTCATGGAAGCAGAAAGACCACTGATTTTAGTAGAAGCTAATGAAGGCATCGCAGGAGGACACTACATGGGAAAAGCAACAGCGCAGAAGGTTCTTAGAGCTGGCCTCTAGTGGCCTACTTTATACAGAGCCTATGACGTATGCCAAAGAGTTGGGAAACCTTCCAGAAGAGATGAGATGCCTTTAGCACCCCATCTAACTTTAGAAGCATTTGAGAAATGGGCCATTGACTTCATGGGACCTATAAACCCACCAGGGAAGTGCACACGAGCTAGATACATCATCACTGTGACAGAGTATTTGACCAGATGGGCAGAAGCAAAATAAGTTAAGGATTGTAGTGCAACTACAGCTGCACATTTCATATTTGATGATATCATAACCAAGTTTGGATGCCTGAAGATCCTTATGAGCGATCAAGGCACACATTTTATTAATAAGACCATTGAAGGCTTGACTGAGGAATTCAAAGTTCATCAGAAGAGCACACCCTACCATCCACAAGTGAATGGGACAGTTGAAGCATTCAATAAGATCTTGGAGATAGAACTGACGAATATTTGCAGTGTAAAAAGAGATGACTGGGATTTAAGATTACCAGCAATATTATGGGCATATAGAACCACTTGTAAGAAACTGACAATGTAGACCCCCTTTAAGTTGGTCTATGTTTTAGAAGCAGTTGTGCCCATGGAATACTTAGTTCCTATCTTGAGGATTGCAGCATTCACATATATGGATGACACTGGCATTGTTCAAGAGAGGCTCGCACAGTTGGTAGAACTAGAAGAAGACAGATTTATTGAAATTTTTCATCAGTAGGTGCAAAAGGAAAGAGAAAAGGCCTACCATGACAGACACATCAAGAAGAAAGTGTTTAATCAAGGAGACCTAGTATTGGTATACGACAACAAATTCATGAAGCATCCAGGGAAGTTCAGAACACATTGGTTGGGGCCATATGAGGTTTCCTATGTTACAGAAGGAGGAGTTGCACAGTTGAAGACTTTGAATGGGGAGTAGAAGGAAGGATTGGTGAATGGGAGTCGGTTGAAATTGTACTATGACAACCAGTTGCCTCGCAGCTCTCAGTAAAAACACATGGAGAAGGGTCTAGGTACCAGGTGTAGTTGAAACTGGGTACCAGACATAGAAAAGACAGTATGCACATAGTAGGGAGGAACGGAGCATAAAGCACAGGCTGCGCTACGAAGTCTGCAGTTTAAGAAAAGAAGAAGGTTCAAATCAAAGTGCCTCGGGATGAGTCACAGGTGAATGTTGGGAGCCTGTTGGCCATTGGTTAGGAAAGAAATCAAATATTATAGAATAAAAGGCAAAATGTGAACTGCACAGAAGACACAGTGACTGATACTGGGTCGAAGTGAGCAAAAGAGCAGAAAAGACGGAGTGAAGTAAGAGAAAGAAAGCCATTGGATGAGGACATCGAGGAAGACAAATCAATAAGGAATACAGATCGTGGAAAACTCAGTGATCGAAAAATGCCAACGGTAGATACTTTGGAGAACCTCACGGGAAGGAAGGAAAGATAGGCTGGCGAAGCCCTGAAAATGTGGGTCAAGTTGACCTAGGGTTTAGGTATCTAGGGTTTTGACACCTAGGCTCCGGCCTAAGGCTATCAGTGATCTATTGTAATGTATAAATAAATATCAAGAGGAACTGATATGAGTTCGAGTATGTAATAATGAGTGATTGTTGTTATCGCAGAGAGAGAAGTATTGTGTGGAGAGAGAAATCTCTATTGTAATATCTTCAGCTGGGTACAAAGATCAACCCTACAGCTAGGTGCATAGGGAAGGGAGATAGAGAGAAGAGATAAAGAGAGAGATATGCAAGCTAAGGGAGGAGATAGAACTGTAAGCTTTCACCTGATATATTATAAAGCACAGTTCTGTGGACGTAGCCCTAGGGAGAGGGTGAACCACGTATATCCTATTGTTGTGTATGGTTTATGTTGTGTTGTTTACTCTGAGGATGCATTAGTATGTTAGATCTGATATATAATTGTGTGAAGTAGGTTTATGTTTGCAAAGAATAATCTGATCTCCATGTGTGATTGCCTTGATTCCACTTGCATTTTATCTGGTTGTAGACACATGTGTCCTGCAACCCCCTATTGCTACTTCGGGTGAGACTGCATCTACTTCGCAGGTGTTTCCAAAAGGGCCAGTAGTTAGGGCTTGTTGGTGTGCTATTAGAGTTGAACCCTGGGTTTTCCCCTGTGCCAACATTGACAAATAATTGGATTTTGAAGAATGATTGATGATGGATGTAATATTGTCTTTTGAACAAGTGTCATTATTTTCCTTACCATTATTTCATTTTTCATACATTACAAATCCCATCATATTCCTAAATCACATTGAATTTCCCATGTTGTTAAATAATGATTACTCAAGTGAGATGATGAAGTGATTCAGAACAAGGATGACATTTTGGTTATCCCTCTCTGTGTGTCCTTGGTCGCTTGCATGATTTTTTTCTTTCGGTTAGAGATATTTCCAAATTATGTTTATGAAAATGGTCTTTGATGTTGACTTTATATTGTATGCATACTCTAACTTATCCTTACTCTTATCGATGAGATTTTTCAGTAGAGGAATTTATCGCAGAGGAAACAGAGGTAGGGGGAGAAGGCCAAATGACTTTTGGGGAAACAAAAGACTCCATTTTTCAATTCATTTTGATGTTGAGTCTAAAGAATTCAACCAGCTCTTATAGATAGGTTTCTTAAACCTAGCAGGACAAGGAGTCTTTCAACCCCATCCTCCACCAAAAATACCACCCTTTCAACCTCAGCATAACATCTATGGTATAAATATCTAGCCACTTATGTCCCTACCTTCTAATATTCTTTCCAATGATGGTTGGAATGATGTTCCTAATCCCCCTCAAAATCAAGTTCAAGGATGGAAAACACCTTCATTTCCATTACCTCCTCCTCCACTCAAGTGGTATGCCTTGCACATTACATCAAAAGCCTCACATGCCCATTTAGCTCAACCACTGAAAAAATCTAAAGTCTCAAATCCAAGAACCAAAGCCTAGTAAAGGAAAGCGGCCTGCCCATTCTAACAACTCTGATCAATCTGTAACATCCTCACATTCAGTCACTTCACATTCCTAGCACCCAAATATTTAGGAAAGACTAATTTATTTCGGGGATATGCATCCATAAGCATCAACAACAAGAGGTAAAACACTTGTTGATAAAGATTTAGAAGTCATAAAACTGACAAAATCCCAGGAAAGTGGACAAGGGGAAAATGCCTCACATAAGAAATATGAATTCTGATTTTATAATGTTGTTTTATGATTATTCCATTGTTGGACAATAGTATGCTTTGGACAGGTTTGTGACTCATTATTTTTGGATATTTTGCAGCAGTATTTTTGGGCATCTTGGTGACATTTTCTTTTGACATGAAATATTTTATAAGCAACTTAGTCTGGACAACAGTTGGCATATTTTTTTGAGATATAAATATTTTGATATTTGGGAATCACAAGTGTGTTTTGAAATATTTCATGCGAGTTGATTGGGATATATGTTATTCTCATGTTTTAATGATATTTAATTATTTTGATGCATAATTATTTGATGGAGGAACAAGGGGATATTTTGAAAATTAAACAAAGAGTTGTTAGGGGTCCCCAGCTATTAGTTAATATTTATTATACCATTATCATTTATTATAAATATTTAATTATGAGTTGTCCCTACTTAACTAAAATTAGTTAAATAACTTAATTAAAAGTAGTTGAACTACTCAAACTAATTTTGGAAGGATAAAAGAAGAATTGAAAGGACAAGTAAGCAAGGAGGAGATAGAGACAAAAACTTTGATATGGTGTAAATAAACGGTGATATCGCATGGCACTTACCATGTTTTCGACCTTACTTCTATCTTTTAGATTGATTTGTATATACTTGTCAC
>ML777402.1:538338-555817 GCA_009831015.1 Picea engelmannii | reverse complement strand
TGTCTCCCTTGTGCTTTGAAGGGTTAGAGGCTTCACCTTGCAACCTTGTATTCCTTTCCATCAAGATCTTCATCATCTCTTTCATTTCCATGATAGATTTTCTGAGATCTTCATCTTCTGCAGGAACATGTTCATGACTCTCTTCATGAGCCATACTTGGTGAATGCCTCCTTGAAACTTGTGGTGATGATATATGCTTCCTCCTTGAAGGATGAGAACTTGGATCCACAAGTTGACCTTCTCCTCTTGTGAGTTTCAACCTTGTGAGCATTAGAAAAAAAAACACTTGCAAATAATCAAGTCTTCAAAAACCAAATCTCTGATACCAACTTGATCTAAAAATGAAGAAAGAATTGTATTCTTGAAAACATTTGCAAGTTAAATTTATGTGTTAAAATGCAAATGGATCAACTTTGCAACACAACTTTAATAGGATTTACTCATTCAAGATGCATATAAACAACAGCAAAATTAGTGAACAAAAAACACATAACACAGCAAATGATAAAGGAGTTCACCCCTCTCTTGGGCTACATCTCTTGGTCCAGCTTCCAATGGATCATTTGTATTATTTGCTCAAAGTGCTAAAAAATGTGCTTTACAATGCTCAAAATTCCAAATAGACTACTCCAATGGCTTCAAAACGTCCAAAAACCCCTAGCTGGGCTTTTTCGGCACCTCGTTTGGCCAAAAATTGAAGAAGATAAGCTTCTTGGAAGTCCCCCCTTCAAGCTTGTTGTCTCTGCATCTACAAAACGCACCCTTGTTGCCTCAACCTAGCCCACACGCAATTTAAAGCGTAAAAACTTGGCACCGGGTGCAACCGCACGAACCGTGAAAATTGTAGGACGGTTATGGGTGCACCTAGCCCCTAACCGTCAAGGGCAAGGTCATATGACCCATGTGACCGCGCATTTTAAAAGTAAGGGCCATAACCGTTTGAATCGAATTCAAACCAACGCATACCCACGTGCACATTCAATGGTCATATGGCAAAAAACATGTGACCGCGGCCATAGAAAAAGGGCTATGTTAAAACATATGCCCATGCCTGTGGTCATATTACAACACAACATACGACCGGGGTTTAGTTTTAAATGTGCGTGCAAAGGGTTTAAACCATGGCCATATTACAATACACATAACCACGGGTTGGGGCTAGGCCCCAGCCCGACCCCCCGCCAATAAATACAACATTTCAATTCAAATGTAATCTGCACCATATAGTGTTAAGAAACACTATGGTGGCACGTTGGTTGGTGGTCTTTGCCAAAGCTTTGCATGCGGGTGGAGGTCACGGGGTCGATTCCGATGGACTCCAAATAAATTTTAAACCAATAAATAGGGGACACGTGGCGGCCATTGATTGGGCCACGTGTCACCATTCCATTCGCTGAAAATAAGCCATGTCACCTGCCAACTGTGCAAATAGTTGCCTACCACTTGTATGGCCTGCCACATCAGCTTTTGTACGGACTGTACAGTCAGCACCCACTTTTTTTGCCTGTTTTCCATTTTGAACAAAACGCAATATCTCTCACTCCCGACGTTCGTTTGAACCCAAATGAGTTGCGTTGGGTTCGTAACGATGAGGCCTAGGCTCTCGTTCGATTTGAAGTGATTCTGAGCACTTTGAATTTTTGAGCAAAATTTGATCCCCTGGTCACTCTCCACCATCTCCTCCTTGATCTGTTCAGATGGACATAGTCTTCATGGATGCACTGTCTAAATCATGGACCTCTTTGGTCTTCTTTATATTGCTAGGTCCGGGTGTATCCGGTGCAGTTTCTAGATTATCTAAATAGGATATCTCTGCAGGGTCTGCTGGAATAAGGAGGTCCGTCGACCAGTCCTTGGTGATTTATTCTAAGTCCTCCTCTGTCATCTTGTAATAAGACTACATTTGTTGCTTGTGCTCATTAGCACACGCTGTGATGTAAATAAAATGGTGGTCCGCGCTAAATTTCATTAACGATCGAAACCTATGAAGAGTATTTGGAGTTATGCGAGGCACAGACTGTATGGCTACCTTCAACTAGTTGTAATAGGTATGGAACCCAAAATTTGACTGCCATTGCTTGTTCTTGTCACTGGAATACCACAGTGTACTGAACTTCATGGCCATAGGTTCAAAGGGATCGATATCCAGAAAGGTCGCACTTTCCGGCATCTCCCATGCGATGAAAGCAATAAGGATTAGAAGCCAAATGAAGTGGAACTCGTATCCTTGATCTTGCGCTTCCCTACAGTCCAGTTCCAACTAGTTCACAAGGTACTTCGCCCAATTCATTTGTAGGCCCTCCGTGCACTTTCCTACGAGGTTGACTACAAAACCAGTCACCTGGTTGGGTCGGTTCTTGCGAACTAGCTTTCCTGCGATCAATTGACAGGCTAGGCGCACTGCGTTGCTTTGGATAGAATATATCTTATAGCCTCGCGTTCCTTTTTCAACATCCCCGTAGGTGTCCTTGATCCTTTGTGCTAGAGTGCGATCCATTATTTTTATGGGGTAGAAATCTTGTGGGTTAGGGCCTTGCATACTCAGCCCTGTGATCCGATTGATTAATGTTGGATCCATTGTGATACGGCGGTTTAACCACAAGTATCTGCCATGGTAATAGGACAGCAGTAGTTTGACACATCCATTCACTTCTTGGTGCCTTTCAAAGTGAGGAATCTTCATGGCATTGAGCAGTGTGGATTGTGTGAGTTTATGGGTCCATGACTGAGGGATGATCTTTGAATTCTTTCCTTTTGTCCTGGTCAGGTACTTATGTGGGGGAGCATGTTGTAGACCTTCCTGTCGTCGAGGTTGAAGTCACTAAACTTCAACACTGCTATCTTTTCTTGATCTACATAAACTACACATATCCCCTTTGGGAGGTACGCAGTGACCAATCTGTACTCAAAGTCTCTAGGCACACTGTCTCAGTTTATTATGTCGCTCAGAGGTGGTAGATAGGCGGGTAAAATGCTCGGAATCAACTTAACATTCACGAGATCGTCTCTATGCTTGGTTCGCTTCTCATCTGCGGTTCATGAAGGTCCGACTCGAGCAGTGGACAGAGAGGCCAACAATCCTCTCGTCGATGATGCTTGTAGACCGATAGACAATCCTCTCTCTGACATGACTCTTTCAATCATCAAGTCGAAGAGTACTTTTGTTACTGATTCTACAACTACGGTGAGCTCGTCGGACATACGCGCTCGAGATTAATAATATTGGGTTCACAATTAACTCAGATATTGCACTAGAATAAACAACAAGAGGGCAATGATCACTGTATACAATTCACTTGGTCTGCGGGCTCAAATTCTTGGTTATCAAAAGTGTTCTTCGTGAATGGCACGATGGGATAAATCGACAACTCGACAATGGTTTGCTTGTAATGGGTATGAAGCCTCATTAACTCTTTTTATGTCCGTTATGGAGCAATCCAATGGTCTGGTGTTGAGCTATAAATGTGTTTTGACCAGTTCGGAGCGGTAGTCGAACGGATATATCGGTCCCAACAGCTATATTGCCTCACCATGGAAAAGTGCCAAGTGTCGTTGTTCTGATATCCCAGCGAAGCTCCCATTCTGCAATTTTTTTGTCTGTGAAGTTCCCTCTGGAACCTTCTGTAACTTTTCAAACTTAGCTCTCTTCTTACTTAGCTTTCTATCCTTCCTCCCAGTGAGCTTCATCTCGGTAATCCTTTTTCCATTCTGATTCTTATCGTCTTTGGACATAATCACTGTGCGTTGTTGAGATTATTTCTTAGGATTCAGGATTAACACTTCTTCTTTATCCGAGATAGGTACTTTAGTCTTCTACAAGTCTTCTAATGTTCTTGCAGCTTTGACATCTGGGTCTCTAGTGTTAAGTAGCTTCGACCTATTCTCATGTTCTTCAATCAAGTATGCGATCCTCCTAGTCATGAATTATTTTAACTCTTGTCTCTTCTGCTCCAAAACTTCTTCTTCCTCTTTTCATCTGGCTTGATCTCTTTCAATCCAAGATTTCCCTAGTAACATGGTAAACGGGACGCAGTCCTCAATAAATTGAATAATCTCAAAATATTCTTATGTTGAAGTTTCATTGGCATTCATGGATATCTAAGTGAGCTTTCCACATAGGTTTACCAGTTTTCCTTTGAATAACCCTATTCCTCCTAAAGAAGGAATCATAGCAAGACTTCCTATAACTTCCCAAGTTATTTCTGTCATGATATTCACCTGTGTTTCCTCATCTAGAACACAGTCAATGTCGAAGTCTCCTATTCTTGCTTCAAGGCATTCCTTCTCTTTAAATATCTCTGATAATCTAACATGTCGGTGGTCATTCAAGGTTTCTTTCAGCTGTAGCAATACCTTCTATGATTCTTTTTGGGGTTCTACTATAGCCTTAGTTTATGGATCTGCCTTAGGGTTTTCTTGTCTTATGTTCATACT
This sequence comes from Picea engelmannii, assembly GCA_009831015.1. Taxonomy (NCBI): domain Eukaryota; kingdom Viridiplantae; phylum Streptophyta; class Pinopsida; order Pinales; family Pinaceae; genus Picea; species Picea engelmannii. Next base: position 551,383 of record ML777402.1, on the reverse strand, counting down.
TTCAAGCTTAGCAATCATTCTAGGGCAATCCAACACTTCATGGTTCATAGATTTGCAACAAAGACAACCAGGTATTTTCCCAGGGCATGCCTTAGCAAGATGTCCCAATTTTCTGCAGCTGTAACAGAGGGTTAATCCTCTCTTTCTTTTAAATGATCCCCTGCTTCTATTATACTGCGCACTAGGATCATAGGAGCTAACCTGCAATAAATTCTTTCTAGGTTCCCGCATCCATTTGTTAGTTCAAACATTCTTTCTATGCATAGGTATAACTTATCTTTCACTATTCTTATCAAATCTAGTCATATCAAATATTCTTTCATCTATTAACACCCTAGTTTTCAAACTAGAACAGACTATATTAAACATACCTAGATCCATACTCTAGAAACAAAAATGTCCACTTATCTTGCTTCTACAAAGCACAAAGATTCCAGATCTAAAACTTTTAACTATTCTTACCTTTATCAGGGCACAGAGCTTGTAGATCTTACCTCTTTTTAATCGGGAATTCCCACTTTTACCTTTCTTACCTCTTTTCTTCATATTGGACTTATTTTCCTTAGCAAAGAGCTTATTAGATCAAGTATAATTTTGCACAGTAGGGAAACATATCTACGCACAAAGCTTTCACAGTTTCGGGATGGATCTTTGCACAAAGTTTCTTCTTTCTTAGTTCCCAACAATCACAGTTTCAGGTCCTGGCAATGGAACCATTTGTTGGCACAAGGGAAGACCCAGGGTTCAACGCTATAATAGTGCACCAACAAATCCCTAACTACCGGCCCTTTCGGCAACACTTGCGAAGCAGATGAAGTCTCACTCGAAGTAGAGGCGAGGGTGGTTGCAAGACTTAGGTGTCTGCAACCTTAGCTGGGACACAGATCTGTGATTCTAATACTTAATAAATCACTTAGCACCGTCATTTCCTCAATATGCAATCAACATCTACTTCGCCAATAAAACAAGGCTTCACAGCATTCACACTGATATAACGTATTTAAGCACTTAGCATCAATAGATAGGTCATTTCTAGCAGATCAAGCACTTAAGCACATTCATATAGATCAGATCTAACATTCTTATACATCATTAGCACTAAGCATAAGCGTATCTATCTAATCATCTCTAATCACTTAGAAAAACAAGACATAAACACATTAAGACAAGCACAAACCAAGACGACACAGTGTTTACGTGGTTCACCCCCACCCTGGGGATACGCCACCAACTCTTCTTCTTTATCATCTTCAGTCAATCGGTTACAAGCACAGAGCCATCAAAACCCTACTTCACATAGGATAGAAGATCTGCGTAGCTTGCTAGATCCTTCTTCCCTGCGTTACAACACAAAGCCTTCCACCTTCTGTTACAACCACTTGCACTTAGCTCTGAAAGTCTCTCACAGTCATACACAAAGTACTTACAAAACCCTACTTGCACTTAGAATACATCACATAGATGCCTATTCAACTACTTCTTACATTGCCTAGCCTTCTATTTATACATACAAAATAGGACTAAACATGGTAAACCCATGGGCCGACATCCCAATCCCATTACATAATCCCAAAAACCCAAAAAGGACCCAAAAGTGGGTCGAGATCCATTGATCTTCGCTTCGTCTTGCGTTCCTCCTTCGACAGGCTGTCGAAGTCCCAAAATAGGTCACTATGACAAGGAATCTTCCAAACTTGGTCAAGGGCCAACAAGTGTCTGCCCCAAAATCTCATCCATGCGCAGCATGCTGGGTGTAATGTGAAATGTTGCACTCGGTTGTGGTATTGTGTAAACTATATCCCGCTCATTTTATTCAGGTTCTTCTCATATATGTGATGTTGATGACCCTATTCATATGTTTTTTCCTGCTGCCTGTACTTCCCCGATATGCTTGAGGAACTGTCATATGTCTGTCAGCTCCTCTTGAATTTTGTCCCTGTGGTGCACAGCATTCTCAAAATCCTTGAATGTACGATCCTGAACCATTTCGGCTATCATGTATGCATCATCCTCTGTAATATTGTACTCTGGAGGTGTTATATGCACCTTCATATTCTTGCATGCACCCCCCCCCCCCCCCCCCNCATTTGAGTAGTTGGTCACTTAGTCAGGCTTGGTTCTTGTGGATCAAGACTTGGTGTAGTCCCCTGCACTGCCTCGGCCTGTTTTTATTTTACTTGGCTCGGTTGCATATTATTCTTCTTCCCCTTGTGGGTTCCTGTCTTAGATGTCCCTTGTTTTGTCTTCTTTGTTTTGGTATGGCCCATCCTTGGTTTCTTGGGCAATGGGACTTCCTGAGGCTGTGTCTCTCCCTGCCCTGCCTCCTCGGCATTTATATGTTCATGCCTTGCCCCCTATTCCTCTGTCCTTGCAGGTACATCTTGAGTAAGGACTGGAATCCTCCAGTCGTCTTCCCAATCCTTGCTAGCCATTTCTATGTCACCTTCTGTGATGTAATAGAGCAGTTGTGGCCACTTCTTGTTGGGGTCCTTCCGCACCTTGATCCACATTGCATGTCGAGTGGCCTTGAAGTTAGCTATGTCTCGATAGTATGTAGCATCTTGCGGTGTTATTCTCCATAGGTTGGGGATGGTCTCCTGTAGGTCGCGAAGGTATCCTTCGAATACAGCTATGTTCATCTTCCTGTGCTTAGCGTTTGACGGGGCGCCAAGTGATAAATATCTCGCTCCATGATTGGGTTTAGGTCTGGTGGCAAAAAATGTATATTTCGGTTACTTCCATCCAATAATGGTTATCAACATGAGAAGCCATGAATAATGAAATTATGTTCCTAGATCTTGTGCATCCTTGCAATCATACAGAAATAGATTCAAAAGATAAGGGGTGCAGTTGACTGTGGTGCCCTCAGCACACTGTGTTGCAACTGCGACAACCCCAGCCAGGACTTCCTCCTTTCTACATTTTCTTAGCAGCTTGCAGGCCATGATTTTTGTGCCCATTTTTTTCGCAGCGTCATTGATCTGTTTAATGATCATTTCACATGTCCCCCTTTCAATGTCGTATTTATTTTTCATCTCCTTCACGAGTGCTTTCTCCTTTTTTTTGTCATCAAGAAATTGTGCAGGATCCATGCCCTATGATGGAAGCCCTATAATGTGTGCGATGAGCTCTACATCTATTGAGACACGCTTGTCCAACCATATGTCTCAACCATGTGTTACTGCCATCAACTGTTTGACACAACTGTTGTCATATTGTCCTCTGCCAAAGTGTGGTAGTTCCAATAGACCTAAAATGCCCATTTTTTCTAACCATGCTACCCACTGAAGTGGCTCATGAATTGGTTCCCCAAATGGATCTACACCCACTATATGTAGGTAGAATTTCTTCATGAACTTTGGAAACTTTTCCGTGTCAATTACATCATGGTCTGAGTATTTTAGCTTTTCAACATAACCTAGTAAGTCTGATTTCACCCATACCCCTTCTGGTATATGTGATAAAACAATGATTGCGACGGGTTGTTTGCATGGTGACCTAGGTACTTGTTGCTTGTCCTTTTTCAATGGTGGCTGACTCGAGGTTCCAGCCTCCATTGGTCATTCTTTGTCATATTGTTCTAGCCATCCTGTGACATCTTCTACGGCTCCCTCCTGTGGATGGTTCGACACAGTTGTCTGAGATTCGTCTGGCTCGACTGCTGCTTCTCAATTTGTAGTCATTCCATTGACTCTAGGGGCTTCTTCAAAGTTATATGGTTGCGCTTAGCTACCTGTGCATTGGTTATGTTGACCCTATTCCTCTGTCAACATATCCACGTTCATGCCCTTAGGTGATGTCTGTTGGGTTTATTCTCCCATGGGTGTGGGGTTCATAGGTGTTGTATCTGGTGATGGGATTTCGTCGACATTGACGACCTCTGGCAGTTGTTGTTCGCTTTCCTATGATTGTACCTGTGCTTTGGTCCTAACTCTTGATTTTTTGGCAGTCTAGCTCGGTTCGGCTTGTTTTGGGTGTGCCATGGTGGAAAATTTGGTTGTTCATTGAGCTCAGTAGCTTCTATAACCTTTGTGAACTTTATTATGTGCTTCGTATGCTCTATCACTCTTTGTCTCTTCTAATTTCGCAATAGGATTTTGGCTCCCGTGTCCATGCTTTGTATGGGCATTGTATGAAGCTTGTTAAAGATGTTACCTTTATTACGGATTTAATGAACCTCTGGTTCCTTTATACTTTCGATTACTCTCCCTTTTCGTCTCCAGTTGGTGCAATTAATGCGGAAACGGAACCATTTGTTGATTATTTATTCTTCTCTAAGTTTTTATCTTTATCTTGAGTGACCCATGGTTCATGTCGGTCTGGAGTTCCAACAAAGCCTATAAAACTATTGACCCTCCCTGTAAACCAAAAGGCAATGCAACGCACAGAGTGCACTGCACAGTCTCACCCGAGATAGTGTTAATGGGTGGTTGCAATACTCATGTGTTTGCAGCACAGGATTGAGTGGGGATCTAGGAAATGTGCGTTGAGGGTTATACTTAACTTATTACTGCCATAAATTGTCATTCATGATCATTCATGCAATATAATCGACTCATTTATTCAGTAAAGAAACAACTATTGAAGACAGTAAATAAACACATGCATTCAATCACATAACACAGGTTTTATCGTGGTTCACCCCCCCTGGGCTATGTCAACAAAGATTTGGCTCTTAGCTCTTTTATTATAATAGTTACAAAACTACAGTGTTGTGTGCTTTACAACTCTCCTCAGTCCGGTCGAGATCTATTATGAGGCAGACTAGATCGTGCCAGGGTCCTCAGCCTGCGATCTAACCCTCAAGATCTACCCTCCTTATTCCTCTCCATCTCAACAGCTTACAAAATTAGGTTGTATAGCAAAATATTACATCTCATCCGCCTCTTCTCTCCTTCTATGAGACCTAGGTATCTATATTTATACGTTTCTGGCTCGCCAACTATTACAATGTATTGCAAAAACCCTAACCCTAATGTCATTATGCGCACGTGCTACTCTTCCTTCCAGCTGTCGCTTTTCTCATGCGTGCCTTCTTTCCCAAAATAACTTTTCTTTCTCGATTGTATTCATAGAAATTATAAAGATATGTGTGATAAAAATTTCAAGTTATGGGTCATCTTACATTTGTAGATACACCCTATGGAAGATATGGTATCTGGCTAGTCCTATTGACTAGTCTCAAGCAGGTGTTCCAGGTAAAACAATCATAAATTATTCCTAGAGTATCCAAATTGAGTGAGACCAGTTGCATTGGATAGTGGACGGTCTTTAGTATTTCTAGTACAATTTTCAGAATTTTATATCAATTATTTTGTGTGGGGAACTCTATACAAGTTATATCTTCTGGAAAGGACAAAAATCAACAAGGTGTGGGGAAGTTACCATAACTTCCACTTGGCACATCCAATTTTGGTCAGACCTGTGGCATTGAAAAGAAGAAATTTTAGAGTGCTAGAGGTCGCAATTTCAGACTAAGAAGGGCATAAATTGCAGAGATACATCAGAAGTAAGGTCGGCCAGAAGGATAGGCTCCAAATCAAGATTTCAAAGGTATGTTCACTTAAAACTCTCATAACTTTTGATTGGAATGTTCGATTGAGCTGATTCAAAATCCATTGGAAAGATAAAACATAGAAGAGAATATTGGAACGAGGATTATAACTATTTGATACATTTATCCTTAATATACGGAGGTTGGAAGTCAAGGATTGGGGTTAGACCTCAATTAAGAATCAATGACAATACCTAACTTTAGTGGAGATGAAGATAAATATGAAATCAATCCCAGGGAATGGTTGAGGATGGTAAAGGAATATTTTATAAGGATTGGTATAGGTCCTTGTGGGTTATCTTTTTTATTTTTTAGGTGGAGCTCATAAGTGGTGGAGAAGCCTTGATGAATATACTAGACTCCACTCCACATGGGAAGAATTTGAAAAAATCTTCTCGGATAAATGGATTAGGGATACAAAAATGGAGGAAATGTATAGAATTCAAGATGAATTAAAAGAAGTAAAGGACGAGATTAAGAAGAAGGGTGAGGAGCTATCTAAGATAATATCCCTTAATGAATCACTCCTTAAGGAGTTTAAGAACCTAAATCAAGAAAATACTAGCAAAGGCAAGTGAGAAAATTATGAGTATGCCCCCCCTTGGGTCATAACACTTATACACGGGAATTTAAAAGGAAGGCATTGTCTTTGGGAATTCCATTACATACTCCTAAAACTCTTCTAAATTATATTAGTGATATGTACTCATATCTTCAACATACCTTATTGATGTTTGATTCTACTAATATTGACGAAGTATGAGTGAAAGCTACTCATCTTGAAGCCAACAAAGGAAAATATGTTGAGGATATGTCAAGGGAGCCACATGAATTCAAGGAGTAGTTGAAGGAAAAAGGGAAGAGTAAGAAGACGATTGTAATGAAGAAAGATGAAGAGAAGAATCCTACATTTTCTCATCATGAGAAGAAAGGACATGATGAGAAGCATTGTTGGAAGTTGCATCGAGAATTGATATCGAAGTGGGCTCAACCTAGAAAGGGTAAAAAGAAGACCACAATCATAGTTCAAGATATTGGATCAGATTCGAAGGATGAAACTAAGTTTACGGCTATGGGTATCAAAGGTAAATCTTTTGTTGCAAGTTTTAGTTCACATACTTCTTCTTAACAGTCTAAATTAATTCCTGATGGAAGGTAAATAAATGACCTATTTCATTTACGAGTTATATCAAAGCACACTAAGATTGATACACTTGTTGATAGTGGATCACAAGTAAATCTTATTTCAGAGAAAGTTTTTTAGAATTTGGGATTGGAAACTAGGCCCCATCCGAGACCATATCCTTTGGGTTGGGTTTGTGATAATGCTCAAGTACAAGTAACTAAACAATGTAAGTTACAGTTTGAGATCACATCTAGTTTCGTTGATGAGGTAGAGTTAGACGTGGTTCCACTTGACATCTGCAGGATGGTTTTGAGAAGTCCATACTTGTATGATAGGAAGGCCATTTTCTATAGGGAATAGAACAAGTATCATCTTCTCAAGGATGGGATTGAGTTCATTGTGAGAGATCATCAAATGAAATGAATTTAACAATTGTTACTACAGGTCACATGCTAGTTAATGCTTGTATCCAAGATTCAGATTATAGCCTACGGTTGAAAGTAAAACAGGTCCTTTGGTTGATGTTGTTCCTGTTAAGAAGGGAAAATATGTTGATGGTTCATTATTTTTTTCATCTGTATACTCAATTATGTTTCTTAATTTATTACCAATCAGTGGAGTATGGTTAGTTATTGCAACAATGAATGGCGGAGTTTGTGAATTTAAGGGAATGGCTAACTTGGTCAGCAATGTTGTTTCAGTATTCATTATTATTATGATGAGTCAGGTCCTCGTTATCCAAGAAGAAAATATGGATGATATTGGATAAGTGAGGAGGACGTATCCTCACTCCATTTCTAAATAATGCATATTTTGGAGGTCCAAAAGTTTTTTAGTGGGGAGATGTGATCCAGGACGCTCAAAAATGATCTAGGAGGATCCAAAATGCTCAAAATTTTATTTTCTGAAATGCTCTTGAAAATGAATTCATTTCATAGATCTTGGAAAGATCTTTCCAATGACGCAAAAATTGTCTCAAACGTAGTTTGTATGCAAAAGTTATGGTCGGTCAAAGTTTAGTCAAACTATGTCTAAAGTCAAAGTAGGGGTGCCATGTGAAAAGCCCATAGGCTGCCACGTGGCCTATACATATAGGTGGTATAAATGGCATATGATTTCATGATGATGTCATCATGGTGACGTGGTAGCAGGACAAGCTGCCACGTGTCACCCAGAAATGGAATTTTTGGTGACCCATGTGGACCAATAAAAATGTGTCACATGTCATCTGTATGGATGATGTGGAATCCATACGATGATGTCACAGGTGACTCAATGTTGAGGTAGCTGATCCATACAGTCACATGGCAGATAGGTGGACCAATGACAACATGACACTTGGACCAATCGGAGAGTGCCACGTGGCACTCTCGGATTGGCCAATAATGGCTAAGGGAGAATAAAAATGAGTTGGGGTCGAATGGAATAGAACCCATGACCTCTAGGAGAATATTCCATGGAATATTCCAAAGACTTAACTGTATCCTCCTATCATTGCACCACAAATCCCTTTTATTATAACCAACAAACAAATATTAATTTAAGTTGTAACTATGAATCCCAAGAGTAAAGGGGGTCAGTTAAGCCAACCTAGCCTATTTAAACTGCACACCCAGCTACTATATGAACATGGAAGTGCGTACCAAGACATTGGAGTTCATGCCAAGTGAATATTGCCTTGATTTGCATGCAAGAGGTGTTCACATGTTAGATTTGCCTCGTTTTGTGTGTTATTGAGTTCTTTGATAGAGGTATAGAGTGTTTATACTCATTTTTCTCAGACTTTCGAGAGGAATTTGATGGTGATTTCTATTTTATGTAAAATTGTTGTTTATAAAAGTATTAGTCTAGATTGTTGTGTATGCGACCCATAGTCTCGTTATGCATGGAAAAGGGGCTTTTTCGACACCTATTCAGAACATAATCTAGTTTATACTCATTTTTCTCAACATTTCATGAGGAATTCAGTAATGACCTATGTTTCTAGGATTGAGCAACATAATTGAAAGAGGTATTCAAATTTGGTATTGTAAAGTCATCATTGTAAAAGAAGCATATTTAAGATTATTAACTCTTGTCCTTTTAGTCTTCTTTTATTTTTTGTTGTGTTATCTTTCTATTTTGGCACTCATTATTTCCACAAGTTATATTCATCATTTATTGAAGTTTATGGATAAGTAAGACATTCACATGTTATTTGCAAATAGTAAAGACGATCTTCATTTATGAATCTGATCAAATGTTTATGTGTATTTAAGAACTAATTTTACATCTAAGGATTTCCAGATCAAGTTTGTATCATAACTCATTTCGTATTTTCAGATCAATAACTTTTCATCAAATTGTTTATATTTCTGATATATTTTATTCATTTTTCTTTATCATAAATCAATATAAAAGACAACATTGATCTCAAGAGCGTATTTTTTTAGGGTTAATTGATAATTTCACATAAGGCCTATAAATATAGGGTAACAAGCCCGACTATCTTGCCTCGGGCTAGCAAGATTCGAAAAATGTTGGTATTAGGACAACTACTCATTTTCATCAACATGTACTCTGGATTATAAAACAAACAAAATCTCTTGATTGTCCTAGGAGTTTTTTTTACCTTGATATAATGTTTCAACTTGATGGATGTACAAATTCACATGATGCATGGGAAAAATTAAAAACTCTCTTTGGGACAACTGAAGAAGTTGGGGGATATCAACTTGACAATAAGCTAATGAGTCTTGATCCTGAGTCTTTTGACAACATCCAGGATTATGTAACAAAGGTTGATGACCTAAGAGCCCAATGTAGATCATGTGGAATAGATAAAAAGGACATACAACTTGTCTTAACTAATCTCTCTAAACTTGGACTTCAATATGTTGCATTCGTTTCTAGCATTAACACTCATATGTTGATTATGGGATCTGCATATACAATGCCTTCTTTTGCTTCCTTTTCAAAAATGTTAATGCATAAGCAGGGGAAGATTTTTTCCATGGATCTCCTTAACCCATCTCAGTCTCAAGCTTTGCTAGCTAGACAGTTGAAGGAATAGAAAGAGTCGGGGAAACCTGATGATCTGAAAATAGAAGGTTGACTTGTTATGCTATGCAAGCACCCTCTACTTCACTAAAATAAACTTTACAGGACCTTGCTTCATGTGTTAAAATATGCAAAATAGTTTATGTGCCAAATTTATGTATCTTCTTGTAAATGCTTATGTGTGAGGATATGTTCTTTTAAAAGGTTAAATATGTACTTTTAATAAATACACAGCAACATAACTTGCAGCAAATAAACCATCAAACTCACAACAAGAACAAGATGATAAAGGAGTTCACCCCTCTACGGGCTACATCTCCTTGAGCCTCCATCAATGGACTTGGCTCTCTGGGATTAATTTGTCAAAAGTTATTTTACAAGATGTTTCTCAACTCCAATGGAAAAATAGACAGTACCATTGGGATCAGAACACATAAAAACCCCAAAAATGACTAATAAAACTCTGAAAATGGATCATGGCTCATATGGGCATGACCTCTTCTACATGTGGCCATAAGCTTCACTGAGCTTCTCTTTGGAAACAACACATGTAAAAGTCCTCAAAAGCCTCTGAAACCTGTCCCAATGTGTTCAGAGCATAACAATTAGCCAAAAATGACTATTCAGTCACAGAAAACAAACTTAGACTCACCAAAACATGTCCTCAATCAATGAGGGCTTCAAGCTCCCTAGAGCTTGCTGAAACTTCAATGGATAAAAACCTACAAAATAAGTCTTGAAATGGTTTTGAAAATAGTGCCAATGGATTCAGAACATCCAAAAACCCCTAGTTGGGCTTTTACAGCACGTCATTCGGCCAAAAAATGAAGAAGATAGGCCTCCTGCCATTCTCTTCCTTCAAGCTTGTTGGCTCTGGTTCGCCAAAACGCACCTCTGTGTGCTTCAACCAAGAACACACTCCAAATTCGTGTTTAAACCCAGCACCGACGCATAACCGAACAATGGTGCAAACCGTCAAACAGTTAGGGGCGCGCCATCCCCTAACCGTCAAACAGTTAGGGGCGCGCCAGCCCCTAACCGCCAAGACCATGGGCATATGGGTCCATGTGAACTCGGGCTAGCGCAAAAAGAAAAAAAGGCTAACCGTTGAAACCGTGCCAACCGTTTCAAACCCCGTACCCTCGGTTGTGGTCACATGTAGTTATGTATATAACCATGGGATACATGTTTTAAAAACCTCCGCGCGCCATTTAACAAAGAGTATGGCCATATGTAAGGTGGGTGCGACCGGAGGCTGGGGCTAAGCCCCAGCCCGGACCCCCGCCAAACTATACAACAAAGCAAATTTAAATAAATTTAAACCCGTTCATATACCAAGACACAAAGTATGGCGCGTTGTCAAAGCAGAATTTGCAAAGGCTTTGGTAAAGGGGGAGGTCTGGGGTTCAATCCCCATGGACTCCACAAATTTTTGAACTAACAAACCATAGCCAATAAAGGGGTTCCACGTGGTAGCCCATGACTGGGCCACGTGGCACCTTACCATTTGCCCAATAACTACCATGTGTCACAACAACATTCATTCAACTATCAGCCAATAAATGAATGCCACATCAGTGGTCGTACCTTTGCCATTCAGCTCTGCCACATCATCATACGGATATGCCACGTCAGCATCCATACGGACTGTACGGACTGCACAGTCAGCGTCCCTTTTTTTACCTGTTTGACGATTCGAACAGATTGTGATATCTCTCGCTCCCGACGTCCGTTTGAGACAAAATGAGTTGCATTGGGTTCATGATGACGAGGGCTACGCTCTTTTTTGTTTTGAGGCAATTCCGATAACATTGATTTTTGAGCTAAAATTTGACCCCTGGTCCAGATTTTGATCACACCTTCCCACTGAAAGGCTTTTCGACCCACAAAAGCTTATGATTATCTGTCTGAGCTTCAATACTCTTCTACTTTCAAGTTCTATCAACTGATTCTACTTGAAAAGTCTTTTCGACAATCACCTGGATACCTTGACATGCCCTGCACTGCAACTGGCTATGTCCCTCAACCACTGTTCTCTGGCTGCTGTTGACCCACTGTTCTCTTTGTGCTTGGAAGACTACCAACCTTCCCACTGAGAATCAAGTCCCTCTTGTGAACTCTTTGACCTCAACACAATCAGCTCTCCAATGGCTGCAAAAACTTTCCTGTGACATCTTGTCACAAGCCAAGAAAACCATCAATCTTGAAAACAAATTATACAAGACTGAAAAATGATGCCAACAAAGTTTTTTTTCTCTTCAAGCAAATTGTCTCATCTTGTACTTCATCAAAGCACATGGTGTTTTCCTGCATCTTGGTGTACTCAAAATCAACTTACAAACCAACAAACACCATCAACTAAACACAAGTCGAAAAACATGATCGATACAACATAGTCATCAAGACAACATCGACACAAGTCGAAACTCATTTGAAACATATCAACCTTCCCAATCTGACAAGTCGACATACATGATACACAATCATGTTACAATCATGAATCATTCATGATGAACCATCACCAGATTCACTGCTTACACATATATAAAAACAAATGCATGTGCATGACTCTTCAACTCTCATTCCAATACAAACATAAGTACATAAACCCAAAACATGTGGGTACATAAGAGCTGAATATGAAAAAGATATATGGCTGTAACAAGTGAACATCATATCCATCTTTTACATCCTCCTGGAAAATTTATGCAACAACAAAAATGCCTTCAAAATGAATTGCATTCACATGCAACTTGCAACATGCAAGTTGTGATAAACTGCTGCAACTTATCATGCTTCCCATAAATGCACACATAACGCTGAAAAGTGCATTTACAACAGAAAAATGCAAGCCTTACTTGCTCAAGAAATCCAACCATTTCTTACCAAGCCAACTCAACGGTGACTTTTTCTGCTGAAAATCGTCCTCTTGTGAATCATCTTGACTCACATTGATGATGGAATCTCCTCTTCCATTCTTGCCAATCTCTTTATCCATCTGCTTCTTGTGCTATGGATGAGTGGTTGGATGCAATGTCCAACATTGGTCAATGAGATGACCCCTCTTCTGACAATGAGTGCAAATATTTTGCATCCTCTTTTCACGTTGTCTTTGATTGTAAAGTTTCCTGAAATTGGTCAATCTTTTCCAACATTTTGAAACATGATGGTTATATAAACCATAATATGTACATGGATTCTTTCTTCCATTTTTACATACAAATTTATCATGCTTAACATAATCAAAAGCAATTGAATGATAAGCAGAATTATACCTTGAACATTCACCTTTATCGCCTCTTTGAGGAGGTGAATTTGAAGAGTTA
>ML777402.1:514307-529350 GCA_009831015.1 Picea engelmannii | reverse complement strand
CGTTTGAGACAAAACGAGTTGCGTTGGGTTCGTGATGATGAGGGCTATTTTCTCGTTCGTTTTGAGGCAATTTTGAGAACGTTGATTTTTTAGCTAAAATTTGACCCCTGGTCCAGATTTTGATCACCTGACAAGAAACAAAAGAAGTCCAAGAAGAAGTCACAGAAAGATCAGGCACAGTCATCATCTGCCCCAAAAGTAGACTCCAACTCCCCTTCTTCGAAGGGGAATTCTCATAATAAGGATAGGCCAAATTGTATTTATTGCAAGAAGGTTGGTCACGAGGAAGATTCTTGATCCAAATTAGATCTAAGCGAGAAACAATTGGCTAGGGCTTGGGATTTTACAAGGATCATCATGGGAAAGGTTTGAAGCTTTGGATAAAGAAGGTATCGGTCTATTGGCATGAAGGGCCCCATACCATCATGAATAGCATCCACACCTGCACTCAATCATAACCTAAGGAAAGTGGCAGAAAATGATTATAAAAGAAAAAAAGTGTTTAAAAACGCTAAAGTTTCATAGACCCTCTCTCTACTCACAAAAGACAAAAGGAAAATAAATGAAAGGAGGAGAATCGAACTTGTGGGAATCTAAAGGGTTAGGGATGCCTGACCTTCCACCTATCCCCTCTACCTCTTATATGCTAGTTCTTAGAGATGGAAAAAGGGTTCTTTGGCGAAGAAAGGAAGGCGTATGCTAGTGAGACTTCATGGAGAAGAACCAAGATAAACCAGAGAGCTTGTAATCATGCCCATTACTAAATAATAAAAGCTTGGACGAAGCCAATTGAATGTTGGTTTTCTCATTTTGGTTTCCAAGGTAAAATCTTGTCTCATGTGTGTTATTTGCTTCCTATGTGTGTTTAGTAACTCACTGGTTTAAATTCACTTGTGTAGTTTTATTAAAATTGTTGGTAATCCATAAATTGTTGATATGTGTTTTGTTTATAATTGTCATGGGTGAGGAGTAGTTTTTTGTACACTTGTTCCTCTATGCATGTCTAACCAATGGATGATCATCTCTCTATTGCCCTCACATTTCTCTTTGGCAGTGTGAACCCTAGATTTTCCCTCATGTTTCTGTTTGGCAGCGTGAACCCTAGCTTTTCCCTCACGTTTCTCCTAGCAGCATGAGCCCTAGATTTTCCCTCACATTTCTCTTTAGCAACATGAACTCTAGATTCGCCCTCAAATTTCTCTTTGGAAGTGAAAACCCTAGATTGAGGTAGAGATCCCATGCATTTTTTCTTGATTTCCCCACGACCTGCATGCAAACCCTAGTCAAGAAGAGACCCAGCAATGGTATTTTCTTCTTCTTGACCACGTTTCTGATCATGAAAGATATCTTCAAGAGTATCTTCAAACTAACTTTGTTCCTTTGCGGTAAGTAATGTTCATTATTTTCTTTGAGTAAACCTTGTGTTATGTATCAAACTGAACGTTCACATGATCTCAACCTATTATTTGGGTGCTACACGAAACTTCCTTTTCTAACAATATGTCTCTTTCGCTCCATTGTACAATGGTAATGGTCTACACCTATTCTAGGCATCCTCAAAAAATGTTGGGAATATATTCTCTAATGCCCACATTTCTCCTAACCTATTAAGACATTTTATCATGAGTAAGATAGGTAGTCGTGTTTTTGTGCATGAGACTGGGTTGTACTGAACCCAACGGTTGGGATTTGAGTGACTAGGCAACTTAGGTGTCTAGGGATATCCACCACCTAGAGCATTTAACATTTTATTCCATTGATACATGGAGTGAGACTAGCACAGATACAAAGAATAAGAATCTTTACATTGGTATTTGTACTAAGGAGTTGGTTGGGATTTAAGCCTTCCATTTATGGATCAAATGGTGTCAAAGCACTAAGTTCAAATATCTAGTGTGATCTATATGGTAAGTACCCACAGTAACTACATGAGAAGTGGACAAGAGTTGTTGTCAAGATTAGAGCAAAGTAGAGACCACAAATGGTTGGGAAATATCAAGTTGGAAATGACGACAAAGATCCCATAGTCATATTGCACTGACTTGAGCAGGGCATGGACACACGGGTATCAATGGTGTCACAACTGTTGAAAGTGAAATATATGGAAGCACCATCAATAGAGACTTGTCATGGAGAACCCAAGAGAGAAGAAAAGAAGAGAGAGGCAGAATGCAAGGTTGAGTCGGAGATGGCAGAATGCAACTATAGTAAGACACGTGTACCTTTCTATGTGGAGGCCAAGGCGGGAATCAAACCATATGTTGGAGAAGTCAATGTTACCAAGATGAACCAATGGCTACGATAGATGGAGGTATACTTTAGTGTGCATGAAGTAATTGGAAAGAAAAAGATTGCATTTGTTCATTTGAAGCTTAAAGGCCATGCATTTGTTCATTTGAAGCTTGAAGGCCATGTATTTGTTCATTTGAAGCTTGAAGGCCATGTATTTGTTCATTTGAAGTAATTGGAAATGAGACACCGGTCATTGAATGGGAGGTGCTCAAAGACATGACCAAAGCACAATTCTAACCAATCGAATATGAAGAGAACCAACAGATAGTATGGCATTATTTAAATCAGAGGCAATGACAGTCAGTGCATGAATTCACCACTGAGTTTAGGAAGAGAGAAATTCAAATGGGAGTCTCTCTCAAAAGCCTTGAAATGTTGATCAAGTATTTGGAGGAATTGCTTTGACAAATTCAATGTCAATTGATGTTTTTATACCAAAGACAATTGATGAGGCCAGCATTGAGGCACACTACCTCGAGGGAGACAAGCGGAAGCAATAGTCGGGCACACTCAAGAAAATAGAACTGCAAGCGCAGAAGAAGAAGGGAAAGAACAAGAAGAAGATTGTGGCAGTGACATAGGAAGCAACCCCTTCTAATAAGCAATGCAAAGGTTGTGACCGAAAGGGACATACTGAGGAGGAATATTGGAAATTGCACCTCGAAAAGTGCCCTAGGTATTTCCAGAAAAAGGAGAAAGCAATGTTAAGTGTGGATGCCGAGGAGAGGGTGTACAACACCTCAAACATAGAAGGAAAGATCAGTTGCACTAATATGAAAAAGGAGGTGGTGTCAGTTGGTTGTAGCCACAAGGAGGAGAATGTGATGACTGAATTGTTCCACACTAAAATCCACATGAAACAGAGCATAGTGGATTGTTTGTTTGATCTTGATTCACAGTCCAACTTAATCTCTGCACAATTGGTTGAGAAGCTTGGGCTAGAGAAACATGATCATCTACAGCCATACCCTCTAGGTTGGGTAAGGAAAGATGTGGTATTAAAGGTAAGCAAGCAATGAAAATTCAAGTTCACCATAAACCAGAACTATGTCGACGAAGTGGTTGCAGATGTAGTTCCTTTGGATGTATGCAGAGTCATCTTGGGAAGCCCATATTTGTACATGAGGGATGTCATCTTTAGGAGAAGAGATAACCAATATAGATTGGTCAAAGAGGGAAGAGGATATGCCATAAACACACACAAAGACAAAGCCAAACTCTCTCTAATTAGTGCTCATCATGCTAGAAGAATCATGGGCAATATGAAGAAGTTTGTCTTGTTGTTTTTAAGAGAAGGAAAACAACAAGGAGAAGGCAACCAGTTGGAGATGAAGGAATCCTTAGAAGTATGTAGTGGAAAACGGTGCTAGAAACTACAACAATTGATATAATCCTACATGGAAGTGTTTCAAGAGCCTCAAGAACTTCCATCAAAGCGCAAGGTTGAACACAAGATTTGGTTGTTTCCAGGGTCACCACTACTGAACATAGGGTTGTATAGGCAGTCCATCATTGAAGTAGACAAAGTGAAGAAGTAGTTGGAGCAGTTGTTGGAGCAGGGAGTCATTAGATCTAGTACATTACCTTGTGGCTCACCCATCATCATGGTTCCATAGAAGGACAAAAGCTGGAGAATGTGAATCGACTACCATGCCCTGAATAAGATCACCATAAAAAAATTGATATCCTTTGCCAAGGATTGATGACTTGTTGGATCAGTTGCAACAAGCCAAATTCTTCACCAAATTGGACCTCAAATCCAGCTATCATCAAGCAAGGATTAAAGTGGAGGACATGTGAAAGATATTTTTTAAAACAAGAAAAAAATTGTATCAGTGGTTAGTAATGTCTTTCAGGTTATGCAATCCACTTGCAACTTTTATGAGACTCTTGAATGATGTGGCATTCCCCTTCATTGACTCTCTTGTAATGGTATATCTAGATGACATACTAATCTTTAGCAAGAAGTGGAAGGATCACTTCTCACATGTGATGCATGTACTGGAAACCTTAAAGAAGAATCAATTGATTGCCAACTTGTAGAAATACGAGTTTGGGAAGACGTCCTTGGTTTATCTTGGACACATTATTGATGGAGGAGAGCTCATAGTGGATCCAAAAAATATTGAAACCATCACACAATGGCTTATTCCCATCGGTGTGATGGAGGTCGGGAGTTTCATGGGAGTAACCCAATATTTGAGGAATTCATCATAAACTTTTCCACAACAGCAACACCATTACATGCCTTGATTACCAATGAGAAGAGTTTTCATTGGGGAAAACAACAACAAAGAGAATTTGAATATTTGAAGAAGAAAATCAACAATGCTTTGGTCCTAGCTAAGCCAAATTTGCAGCAACATTTTGAGATAGAAATTGAGGCCAGTGGATATGTATTAGAAATGGTGCTCATGCAAGGAGGGAAGTTGGTATGCTATCATTCGGAGCTATTTCATGGAGCAGTTCTTGAATACGTGACATATGACAAAGAGCTCTTTGTGATTGTGCAAGCAATGAAGAATTGGAAGCATTAACTACCGGTAAAAGAGACCATTATACACATGGATCATCAACCCCTTCAGAGTCTACAAAGAAAAAACAAGATGCAACAGGTGAGGCATTACAAGTGGTTGGGTTTCTTGCAACAATTTTAACTAATGATCAAGGACAAGAAACGATCCATGAATAATCTAGCAGACATGATCTCTCGACCATCATTGAAGAAGATCACAATGGTTGGAGTGATAATGCAACTTGAACCATTCACTCATACACTTCTTAGTGAATACTATGAGGAAGATGAAGAATTCAAAGGAGTACGGAAGCAGTTGAAGGAGAGGTTGGTCACTTCCATGGAAGGGAATGAATACCACCTCAAAGATGGGATATTGTATAGGTTGGACAAACTATGCATACCTCATGGGAGAAGATTTCAATTGATGAGAGAAGCACACAATTCTATAGTTTTTTGGAATTTTGGCGTGACAAAGACTATGGAAAAACTACAATGGTATGTGTATAGGCCAAAGATGCAAGAACATGGAAAACTTTGTGTTGGCAGCCATTTTGCATTTTTATCTTTTCCTTATAAGCTGCCTACACAAGGGTTTTGAACCCTAAATACTTGTGGTAATTCTTGAAAACAAAACGACACTATTATCTTCCACTATTCTCACACATGCCTTTTGTTTTCATTTTCACAACTGCAAGGGTGAAAACCTCGAGTCGCAAGTCATGTCGATGGCATTAAAATCGTCCTTCGATTGTTATGAATACTCTTGTTCATTTCAATTCAATAATGGTTATACATGGGTCAAAACACCAAAACCTTTATTTACTTTGCATGTTTATAGATATGATTCCAATTTATAGATTCGCCATGCAATGAGTTTTGGTGTCTCTGGTTGAATCCTTGATACAATGGTGGTATGATGTTCTATTGTCTTTGATTAAATCCTTGGTGCAATGGTTTCATACAACACATAAACTTTATGATCAAAGCTTTGGTGCTATATCTGAAATGTTGTTTTGTTTTAAATCATACACATACTATTGTTGACCAATTGTTGATTATGAACATAATGGTTTGCAAATAGTTATTTGATATTTGGATTGTGATGTGAATGATTTGAATTATCGTCGATTGTACATATCGATATGAGTGGTTTGCATGGTTTTATTTCATTCCACCACCCGCGCATGTATAGGCATTAATGTCTGCCTTGTATCTCGGGCTACCTCTGTTTGTTTTGGGGAAACCTGTGAGCATTTGGTCCTGCGTCTACCCTGTCCAATCCTCCTCACCGTTTACCCTGCTCACTGTGTGCTCTCTCCTATGGCTCCTGTAGTGCGCATAGAACCTAATGGTGTCCAAACGCTACTTCTATTTGACAATGCTCGTGAGGACTTGGAGAGTAATGGTTGGTTAATGTTCATCCAAAAATTTGAGGGTTTCAACCTCGCGGTCGCTCAACAGTTCGCCCTCACATTCGATGGATGTAGGGCCAAGGTTGGAGATATTCAACTTGAATTGAATGAAGAATTCCTCAGTTCAGCGACGGGTTTACCAGCTAAAGGGCAGAGGTGGTTTAAGAATTCGAAGGTGGATGAAGTGTCATGGTCGCTCCTATTTACATCGAGGAAAATTGTCAGTTGTGATAGAGGTATGCCAGTCACTGCCCTTAAGTCTCGATGGCGTGATTTATTGTCCATTGTTAAGAAATTCATGACTTGCGAAGGTCGTTATGGTTTAGTGTTTCTTTACCATCTCCGGTTGCTTATGAATTTCATGGATTTCCCTATGAATATGCCTCACTACCTCCTACGCAGTCTGTATAAAATGTCTAAACGATTTAAGAGGGAAAAGGTTGATTCCAGCCTTTTCCATCATTGTTTGATCAAAATCGTTATTGTCCATCATTTGAGGTTGAATGGTGACTTTTGGCAAGCTTTCCTATCAAGGAATGGCTTTGCCACTCCTAAATGTGTTCAAGTGGACAAGATCGTGGTCACTGAAACCCTTGTTGGGCCTGTCGTGCCACCTCCTACCCTCCTACCCATTGTCAAACCCTTGACCTACCCCAACGCTGACCTACCCGATGCCATGCCTAATTCATGTTCGAAAGACAATGCTAAGACTGTTAAGAGACCTGCAAGAAAAAAGGGGAAGGGTAATACATATGTCAACAGCAGGGGAAAGAAAGTTGCACGTTGGGTGTCTAGGTGAGCTCGGAACAAGCCCAAACAAAACACAGACCAGAAGCCTATTGTTTTGAGCAAAGATTTGGACTCTGAGATTGAATGTTTTTTTACTGAGGAATACACGAACTCTCATGGCCTCTGTTCTGTTGAACCCTATGACTACGTGTCCAACCTTCCACCGTGCCTTAAGAATGACCCTAACTTCACCGGAATTAAGCTTGACAGTGGAACCCCTGGTAATTTGAAAGAAACCTCACCTGTAGCAACTCAGCTCGATCAACAACAGTGCACTCAATGCAACTCTTGGCTAGAATGATACTACACAGATGTCCCTCTATTGCAATCCAAAATTAAGTCCTTAGAGGACCGGGTGACTGTGTTGTCTAAGGAAAATGATAGGCTGCAAGCTTACGATAAGAAGCAAAAGACCACGGGTTCTATCGTGTTCAGAAATGTTGAGGCAGCTACTGCTTTTGTTAACTCAAAATTGGCCTGACCGAATCGTATCTCTACAGCCAAGGTATGTTATTTCAATAATGATTTAGAATGATTATGTTTACTTCGAATTACCAAGAATGATTTCGCTTTGATTTGTGTTTGCATTGAATCAGTACAAAAGATTTGTTTGCTAAAATTGAATATACCTCTGTTTTGATTGAATCAATTTAATACGATTTTGTTGTTCTTGAATTAGTATAAACGATTGAATTGGCTCTGAGTTAGTTTGATATAGTTCTTTTTTGTTTGATTCAAAAAAGATTCTATTTATTTTGAATTAGCATAGTCGATTGTGTTGGCGTTGATTTGATTGCTAAATCGAATACAGTTCTGTTTGGATTAACACGATTTTGTTGTCCTTGAATTGGCATAAATGATTGTATTCGTTTTGAATTAGTATCAAAAGAATTGTTTGATAGACCGTATACATTTATGTTACCATTTGGATTAATTAAAAATGATTTGGTTTGTAAATATGACCAGCTACAGAATCGTGAGATTCTGTAGCTAGTCATAAAATTTGGATTTTTGTTGATTTTACAATTAAAACGTTATCTAAAATTGTTTACTCTTGCCCATCTACAGGTACACACGAATTTCAATGGGAATTGGATCTGTTGTGGCAATTTAGAACATACTTTTGTTACATAGTTTTGGTTTAAGTTGTTAGTCTTAGGCAGAAATAGGAATCTGGGAGATTGTTCCCATATTTTTTGTGAACAGTTTTGATACTTTCCACGGGGATGTTTTACCCTGTGGTCTTTATATACTTATTATTTTTGTAAACAACCCATCACTGTTGGGAGAACAAAGACTATGGACTTATGATGATACAGACTCAAATAGAAGTGGATCTGTTGTACGGCTTTAGCTTCAATTTATCTTACTTTTGTTCAAGTTTTTGTGCATTTTAATTTGTAATCAAATTATTGACTACTTTAGATATCAAGATTTGTTACACGTTCATGCGATATAATTTAACATGTTGTCCATATTTGATGTCTCTTATTTTTACAGCAATTATCCTGTTTCAATTTAATGAGCAGAAGGTTTATCTTCGTTGTTAAGTGAACAGTTATGTACAAATATTCGCACTGGGATTTATCTAAATGTGATGATCTATAAACTATAAGATTGTTGTTGTTTTATGTCTTGTTTGTTCTGTCATTCGTATTCAAAGAGCATTGCTGCTTCCTGCTTACAAGAAGCTTGTTGAAAAATCTAGTGTGGATTTCTCCCATCAAACAGCTAAATCGAGTGTTGTGAACAGGACAAATAGGAAGTGTTACTTCAGGTCAGTTTGTTATTTGTAATTTAATAGTTAAATAAATTCGAGAATTCTCAGTAGTTTAGATAGATATATAGTACAGATTGTAATCTTAATTACTTAGTTAGATAGCTATCATTTCATTTCTTAGCACAGATTACTACTCTTATTGCTCAGTTAGTTAGCTTTCATTTTGTTCCTTTCTCATAAAAATCATAAAAATCAAAAATATTGAACGATAGCTTCGTTGTCAATTTATACATGATTTTCGCAGGTCTTCGATTAAAAATTTGCAATCTGTGAATATTGTACATATCATAGAAATATAATTGGATTGATAATTTAACAATTAGAACTATTGTTGTATAATATTAGTTAGTAAACTGTATATATATTTTAGAATTGTATATAGTTTGTCGTAGTTAGTTTTGTCACTTAGATTAGTTTCTTTAGCTTAGTTTTTCTTTTGTTTTCCTAGGACTTAGATCGGCCAACGGAGCCGCTAAACCCGTCGGAGTGGATCATCCCAAACGGCTTGGGTTATTTAGACAACCCCGGACCGGATCCACCCCTCTAGTTGACGAGCGGTCAATTTTGCCCGTCAACACTTTGTTAGAGGTTGTGTTCTTTGCAACACTACCAAGCCAAGCAACTAGAAACTTGGCTTGTTCATGCCCTTACTAGTACCAACCAGGCCTTGGGAGAGCATGTCCATGGACTTTGCTGGAGGTTTTCCCATGACTCGTAAAGGCCATGACTACTTGTTTGTGGTGGTGGATCACTTCAATAAAATGTGTGTGCTCATCCTATGTAGGAATACAATCTCTAGACGAGAGACAGCCGAGCTATTTTTAATCCATGTATGGCTACACCTCAAGTTGCGAACCTCTACCATATCTAATCAAGATAACAAGGTTTTGCACAGATTTTGAACAACACTTTAGGAAATGATGGATACCAAATTTAAGTATTCCTCGACATTCCATCCTCAGGCCGATGGACAAATCGAGCTTGTTAATCAAACACTAGTATAGTTGTTGAGAAGATATAATAGCAAACATATGAAGACTTGGGACGAGTATTTGGTATACATCCAACATTCTTACAACAGAGCACTCCATACTTCTATCAATAGATCTCCTTTCGAGACATGTCTTGGATTTTTACCTCCTTCATTATTCGACATCGTGTATGGGAAGCAACATGATGAAGTAGGGATACAGGGGGATGAATAGAAGGAAAACGCATTCATGAAAAAAATCATGCAGATACATCTAAGGGTTCAAGAGCAGCTTGAAAAGAGCTAGCAACCGTATAAAGCTAGACATGACTAGCATAGGGAGGATCACAAATTCAGTGTTGGAGACAAGGTCTGGCTATATCTTCATGTTGGTGTATAAATATGTTCAATATATATATTACACTCATTTAAATGTCAATCTAGGATTCGTAATCAAAAGAGTTGTTACACTATATGTGCCGAGAACAGGTAACCTTCCTAAGTCTGTTGCATATAGGAAATAATTAATAACATAAAAACTTTGTTTCTAAGATTTCTAAATACTTCAAACACCCTTGAACTTAGAAGAGAAAACTGATAATGAAACTTCTTCACACAAATAGCCAATCAAAAGATTATATCCTAGAGAAACAAGTCTATTCATTCCAGGCTCATGAATTAAAGAGATGAACTTGAGAAGCTTGTCTCATGTAACAATCAAAACAGTAAATAGAAATCAACTCCAACCACTCTTGAAATCAAAATCAATTGCAGCTTCATGCAATTCAAACAAACCAGTACAAGGAATATTCAGTATAACTGAGAGACTTCATTACAGAGCATGAAGATGAGATATAAAGTCTTCTGGTTCCTTGATGTACTAAATCTACTGCAATCATAAACTCAAGATATCAATCCCACGCTTCAAATAATTTAATGGCCATCTCCAACATTTGAAAATGAAATATCTATTTGATCTAGCACCTGACTATTCACACCAATCCAGAAACAATTAACTCAATGTTGAACTCTGAAAATAGATTAAAGATCATTAACACACACTACTATAAAATACTCACACAAACACAAAAAACATATACATGGAGGTTTACCTTGGTTGGGGTGGTGGGCCCTTGTCGAACCAACAAGGAACCTCTTAAGAAAGTAATAGACTAAAATTTTTCACTCACACTCGAGAATTGACATAATAGATCTTTTGCATTAATTCAACTGGTAAATTGGATCAACGGTTCTTTACTTCATACATAGGAATGATATGCATTATCTGGTTCTGACAACAGACTTCATTACATTCCTTATTATCCGCACACTATCACCTCTACAGCGTCCCTTATATAGAAGGTAAGCTGATACTATCAATATCTATGCATAAGCATTAAACAATTTAAAAGATATTACAATTGGTGTTTACATTGAATCTTCAGGGATCGACTCCATCCTCATGACATAAAGTGCATGAGTGATGGAGTTTCTCGTAATTTGGAAAACTGATTTCGAAGCTTTGGTTCAACTTCCTTCTCAAAATCTTCATCATCATACTGGTCTAGCTGGTGCATTCTGGAAACAGAGGTTTTCGTACCGAAATACGCACAGTCGTGAATCTGAGTATCGGAATGGGTGCGGAGCAGACAGTACCGGAATAGCACATGACTTGGTACCGGAATAGATTTGGAGCAGATAGTACCGGATCAAAACTACCTTGGGTATCGGAATGGATTTGGTACCGGATTGCACGATCACTGGTAGTACTGGAATGGCGCAAGTACCGGATAGGCTGCTCATGAGTCAAACCATTAGGACTATACAAAATAAAACACTTTAATCGAATTATTTCAAGAAAGTTAAACAAACATGCTTTAAATCATCAATTACCTCTTGTGAACATGAACAAGGCTATTAGGTATGTGTTTGAGAGGAAATAGTCGAGTATAGGCTTATAACATAGGCAAAAAGGCTAGGATATAAGGTAAGATAGGGTATTATACATGTTAAAACAGAGACTCAACATTTCCCCCATGTTGAAAGTGTTGCATGTCTTCATGCAATGTCATCAAAATCTGATACCCAAAAACTTTCTGCAAAATTGAATCCTTCTCTGTCATTTCTCAGTTTGCAGGATGTTAAAACCAGAAACCTCACTTCTCAATTCCTTCTTAATTACCCTAGTGTACTGGATCAATCGCAATACCTTGTTGAGTTTGGCAGAGACCTCTGCATGTTGTTCTTTCAATTGTGCAATTGCATTCTCTGCCTTGATATGCATGTCCAATACTTTGTATTCCTCAACTTCTTGCTTCAGCCTCTCAATCTTTCCTATCAATTTTTGTTTGTTCAAAGACTTGTCTGGGCTAGATGTGATTGTCTCCTTAGTTACCTCTTCTCGAGCTTCTTTTTCTTTCCTCAAACCCCTCAAAGTCTCTTTTACCAATCCTTTTGTCTCACTTACTGTTACCAACCCTTCTGCTTCACTCACTGTAGCTCCACAACCACTTCCTTTCTCTGGAGAACTTGGAATATCCATAGGTTCCCTTTGAAGAGATGGTATATTTGGAACTGTCATCTTCTTGGCCATGCTTCTGGTAGTCCTTCGTATGGGGAGTAGGGCTTCTTTAGACTTGCTGACAGGGGTAGAAATTTCCTCAAACAACTTCCCCTTCTTTATTTTAATAATGGTGGTGGGTCTGGACACTTGTTTCTCCTCTGTCATTTTGACTTTCATCTTGAGGTCCTGAGTTGTGAATTCTGGAGTCTGCTTCTGCTGACCAACCCTTATTTCTATCCCGGAAGATTGAGGCGTATGTTCTAGAATTTGTTCCCTTTGTGCCTTCTCCCTTTCAAGCTTCTTTTTGTTTATGCTTGTCACCTTAACAGTTTCTTTCAATTCATCAACCAGTTTCTGGGAAGACTGAGTAACTACCTCATGGATGGTTCCTAATTCCTTAATGGATGCTGGAGGGGGTCTAATGGTTGCTTCATGTAAAATATCTTGTTGATCTATCTCTTCCTTTTTTCATTTCTTACTTTGTGATAGTTGAACTTTAGGACGCAGGATTGAACTAGACGCTTTAAACTGTGCAAACTTTTTCTTGTTCTGAATGTTGAGGTCAGGGGTCTTCTCTACTTGGTTGGCTGGTTCTAATGACACCTCCATGATTGCTTCAGGAACGTTGTCTGATCTTCCTCCTAGCTCAAAGTCTTCCTGTCGACGATCACTCTCTTAAAGTATTTTTCTCCAGCCATCGGGAGACCTGTAGCTTATGCTATAGTGGCTTATGTAATTGTTAGCTTCATGTATCCAAACTGTGCACTTTCTCCATCATATGTTCATGCGAAGGCAAGATAAATTCCCTCATGATGTCCTTTAAACTTTTCCAAGAATGGCACCCATCCTGCCTATTGATATTTTTCCCTACAAGCCTGATATTCTGTTGTTTCCCTATACAATTGAAATATGGGCTCATGCCTGTCGACCCCCATGCTAGCTTAAACAATTCTCTGGGGCAGATGAGGCATGCACAGAGGATCGAGGGTTGAGTATTGGATAAACGTAGACTGTGATAGAGTACCGGATGGGGAAAAATATACAAGGAATACGCACAGGATGTCTAGATGGTGTGACATCAATGGTAAATAACACTCATCTGGATGGCAAAGCCATCCAAAAGAGAATTTATAAATGGAAGTGTAGATTACAATGGTCACATCAATAGTCATGATGATATGGTGAGGCAAGTCGGATCCTCTAACGACTTATAGACTCGTGGAAAATTGGCGTCAGACAATATTCACGGAAGGGTGTGGTCGTTATGTTCAGGACTCGTGAGTGTAAAATCAGTTGGGATCATTATTCGATATGCTTAGAGATGTGGTTTGTGTCACTTCATATAGTACGGTAGAGAATCATAAGTTTATGGGGTTTATTTACCGAATAGATAGAAGGAGTATGAGTTTTTTCTGGTAAGGGACATAATGACCTTGCACTCTTAATATTCCAGGAATAAGGACACCTTATTCTTACGGAAATGTGGTCGAGGATTTTATAAAAGTTCGTGAAAGGGGGTATGTCATGATCAGAGAGCAACCAGATGTTTTAAATGAGTCTAATTCCTTTTAATAAAATGAAAAAATGTTGAATCTATATGTCCTAGCAGTAATAATTGAGCATCAATTTGGAAGTATGATGAGAGTTACCAGTCACATCCTTACCAGTACCGGATCATCGGTGTGCAGAGTTGAAATTAGTATGGGATCATCTAAGTACCGGATTACCTGAGTGCGATTTTCTGAGTACCGGATCACCTGTGTGTAAAGTTTGTAATTGGTAGCAGAATAGCGCAGGGTCATTTCTACAGTACTGGATGGGGTTTAGTACCGGATAAGCATAGGGAGATGATTTAGCACAGTGATGCCATTGGTACCGGATAAGCATAGAGATGAACATTGTTTTCTGGTGCTTAAGAGATTTTTGACACAGGTTCTGGTGGCAATGATTTGTAGAAACAGCTGGTGTTCTGTGATCAGATTCGATTGAAAAACCCTGTAGATACCAAAACTTAGGAGTTCTGAGTTTGCAGAGGAATAATGCAAGAAGAGCTCTGTAATAGGAGGGTATTCTAGAATGACCAGTTGTTGAGATTAGAGAACCCTTTTCTTTTTGAACCAAGGTGATCACAACTCATGTTGGAATTTCCTCTTTATTACAAAAATAACAATAATAATCCTAACTACTACTTTTCTATGGATTTTTATCGAGCCTAGAGTAGTTAATGTTCATCAGTATTTTCAATTTTACAGAGTCTGAAAAACTTAAAGGAAACTCTTTATACTATCCCGTGGATTTTTCTTGAGCCCGGGCCAGTTCTTTCTCACCGGTGTTTTCAATTTTAAAGAATCTAAAAAACTTAAAGGAAACTCTTTATACTGTCCCGTGGATTTTTCTCAAGCCTGGGCCAGATCCTGCTCACTGGTGTTTTCAATTTTAAGGAGTCTGAAAAACTTAAAGAAGACTCCATCTGGTAAATGCCTTCCTTATTTGTTTATCTACATGGGAACTGTTGGCGACGGAAGTCACTCCTGGATTGCTATCAGGAGCAGAGCCCGACGCCCATCAGTTTTGTGTCACGATTGTTCATAGATGGGTGATCGAATGGAAGGAAACTCGAAACAGTAGTGTTCCAACTCTAAAAACAGGCTAGGCATGCATGAGCAAGTGAGGTCTTGGGTAAACTTCAGACAGTGAGCTGTAGTAAAGGGTGAATAGG
>ML777402.1:442395-491362 GCA_009831015.1 Picea engelmannii | reverse complement strand
TCCTTAGTTTAGATCTCTTAGCTCAGATTAACTTTTCTCTTTGGTTTCTTTAGGAGACCTTAGAGCGGCCAACGGAGCCGTTAAACTCGTCAGGGTGGTTCATTCCAAACGGCTTGGGTTATTTAGACAACCCCGGACCGGTTTCACTCTTCCAGTTGACGGATGGACAGTTTCGCCCGTCAACAGAGTCTCAAGGCATCTTCCAGTGGATTGAGGATTATTGATACAGGCGATTGACAGATGGAAGAGAATTGAAGCTTGTAACTAGAACAGAGAAGTTGAGCTCGACTATCACAGAGAAGACGAAGAGTCTCAACTGCCAGAGAGGCTGAGGAATCTCAGCATAACATACAGTGATGCTGAAAGAGTGGAAAAATGGCCAGAGAAGCTGAAGAGTCGCGATGATGATCAGATAGAGCACTCGAGTTGTGGAGGATATCGGCGCGGTATGAGTATACAGAGGTATTGCGCACATTTCATGCACAAGGTGCACAAAAGCTATAAATACACAGTACAGAGAAGAGATGTGGTTGTTGTTGTTGTTGGAGTTGTTGTGGTTGTTGTTGTTGAAGGTGATTCATGCGTGAAGGAGGAGGGAAGTGCAGCAGTTGAATTGAATAGAAGAGGAACTGTGCAATGAATGGACATGGTGCACAGAGAATAAAAGGCAGAAGAACAGACAGTGCAAGTCAGGTGTGTAGGAAGGCAGTGAGGCAGATAGAGAAACGAAATGCAGTAGAACAATGATGAGACTGGTAAGTTGTTATTGAACACTATATCACTATAATAGGTTTCAGTATTTCATATTCATAATCCAGGGTGGTAGGGAGGTGTTAGGGAGGACTGTTGTCCTCAGAGGTTCAAGTGGGTGCTTGAACACAGGGAGTTGTAGCTTCCTTCTAGTCAGTGCTAGAGAAACCAGGGAGTTGGTGCTTCCTTCTAGTTGGTGCTAGAGAAACCAGGGAGTTGGTGCTTCCTTCTAGTGGGTGCTAGAGAAAAACAGAGAGTTGGTGCTCTCAGCAAGTTGCAGCTTGCAAAACAGAGGTTGTATCCTCACAATGAGTTGGTGCTCATATGTATGATAATGTAAAGAATGTAAATAATACTTATCATATAAAGAAGAAGAGGTTTTTACCCTGTATGGGTTTCCTTGGGAAATATATGTCTCTCTGTTTCTCATATATGTGACTGATGTTGAATGTGCCATTTTTTATTTCCCTGCATCATTGTGATCATCATTGAGTGCCTTATAAATATTTTAAAAGAAGCATAATTGTTTAAGCTCGGTGACAACTGATTCACCCCCCCTCTCAGTTGTCCAACACTAAACCCAACGGTCGAGCTTTGAGTGACTAGGTGACTTACGTGTCTAGGGAGCTCTGCCACCTAGAGCATTTAATAGTTTATTCCATTGATACATGGAGTGAGACTAGAATAGATACAGAGAATAAGAATATTTACATTACGATACATAGTGAGGAGGTGGTTGGGTTATAATCTTGCCATTTACGGATCAATTCTTGTCATAAGAAGTAGATCGTTGAGCTGAAGCATCTTCTGAAAAAAACAACATTAATCTACCTTCTTCACAACAATCCTCTACGGGGATATAAATGAGAAGATTCACATGGAGCAGCCACGGGGATTTGTTTGGGACTCTTCACTGGTTTGTAGATTACAAAAGTCTCTCTATTGTTTCAAATAGGCTCCATCAACTTGGTATGCCAATATGGACTTCTTTCTTCTCTTAGTTGGGTTTTGTATATGCCACTCAGTTCCAAATGTCTACATCTTCAGACAAGAGGATGTTCTTCTATTCTTAGCTTTTTATGTTGATGACTTGATTGTCACTGGGAGCACCTCATCCATCATTTCAAGCGTAAAAAATGATTTTCATGATAGGTTTTCCATGACTAACATTGGTCTCTTGCATTATTTTCTCGGGATTGATATCACTCGGTCCTCTTTTGGGATCTCTCTTGCATAGCCCTAGTATATTCTTGATCTTCGGGCTCGTTTTCATATGGTTGATTGTAAGCTTGCACTAACTCCCTTTCTGTATGGAGTTAAGCTTGAGGCGAAGTGTTCCACACCACTATTTGATGCCACTTTGTATTGTCAACTTGTTGGAATCCTCATCTACTTCACTCATACTTGCCCAGAAATTTCATTTGTAGTTGACATTGTTTCTTGCTTCACGACGTAGTCACATGAGCTTTACTAGAAGGCTGCCAAATGAATTCTATTACATACAAGGCACTCACAGGTATGGGATTCACTATGCAGTGGGAACAAGTTCATATTTGACTGGATACATGAATCCTGATTGGGCTGGTGATCTTGATGATAACAATTCTACATCTCGCTACAATTTCCACCTTGCTTCTAGTCCCATTTGTTGGCAAAGCAAGAAGTATCATGTCATTGCTCTTTCTTCAACTAAGGTTGAGTATCAAGGGGATATTAATATCGCCACTGAGGATATTTGGCTTCAAAATATCTTCATTGAACTTGGCATCATTTTTTTTAATCCATCAATCATCTAATATTACAACCAGAGTGCCATCCAAATCTCGAAGAACCCAGTTCATCATCACCAAAACAAACGCATCAAGATCGACATGCATTTTCTCAAGGCATTGATTCAGGAGCAGGGAATTGATTTGTGCTATTGTCCTACAACAAAGCAGGTTGAAAACATCTTCACCAAACCCTTCATTGAGAGCAAGTATGTCCATATTCGGTCTCTCTTGGGGGTGGCATACATTTCTTCTAGGGGGGTCATTTAGCCCTTATTGCTTCATCCTCTCATGGGGGGGGGAGTTTTTTTGCCACTGGGTTTTCTCCTTCCTTTTCTATTTGAGGGGATATTTTGTACATGGGTACCTCATAAGGCCTTGTAGTCGGGACCCATCTTTGCATATTTGTTTACATTTTCCCCTAATTTTCACTTAAGGGGGGGTATCAGTGTGAATAAGGTTCTTTAGATATCTAGTTCTTTCTTATCTACCTATTTTCTTTAGCTCTCTTCACACTAGGTTAAGTTTACTTAGGGAATTTTTCACTTTATCCCATATTGGTTGTGCTTTTAGTCTCTTGGGTGGTAAATCATGTAGATACTCACCCATCACTCTCATATGAGCATCTCAATTTTCATTGTATGCTTTGCATTTTCTTGAGTAGAATATAGTTTATTCTTTCTTGTTTCTTATTTCTACCTTTGCTTTCCTTCATTCATTTGCATTCTTGGTTGGCTTTTCAGCTAATTCTTACAATGTCCATAAGGACCATCGTATGCTTATACACATACACATATTTCTATATCAAATGGAATATATAAAGGATTATTGGATAAATAATATATTTCTTTATTTTTCTATACAAAATAATAAATTAATGAATTTAAACCTGTATAATCAATTATTTTACCCTAATTGTTTTGAAACTTAGATCCATTTTCCTATTTTGATTACAATAAAGGTTCACTAAAACCATGTGAAACACAAAATCAATCTCCCCTTCAGTTCTAAAAGAGCTCTACATCATTTAATTTGTAAATATAATAAACATGTTTCGTGAGGGTGGGGATGGGGTCAGGGTAGAGGCATTTCACCCTTGATAGCCTCTCTTCTTTCAATCTCCATTGTGTGCATACATAATAAATCTTCGATGGAATTAAGCTCAATTTATTTACATGATTAGCCTTGCCAAATAAAGAAAAAGGGTCGAAGGTTTCAGACGAGGAAACATGTGTGCTCTCGCTAAGCCCTAATCCTCGTTTGGAGCCCTACTCGCAGCCTCCATGGTGGGGGTAGCCCCTGAGCCCCCTCTTGCTTTCGATTTTGAAATTGCAGCCTTCAAACAATTGATTGGCTCCCTGGGAAATGCTTCAGCTCGCCCTACGCATTCTCAATTTGTTAAAAGACTAGATTTGATCCCTCAAGTCGTGATCCCTCAAGTTGCTCGCTTCAGAGCTATCTCATATGTCTTAAAAGGACTTATAGGCCAATTTATAGGACTCTGGCCTTAACCCAGACATGTCAATCTTTGGATTGCTTAGAACTAGCAACCATTAATCAATGGGAGAATGAGAATCTTCTTATGTGGTAAGGGTTTTTATATTTTTTATTTTGAATTTAAGGAAGATCGAGATCTTATATTTCATAGTGCCCCCTATTTCTATGGCAACAGTGGTCTTTACCTAAAACGATGGTCCCTGGACTTCGATCCAAAAATTGATGTGCCTACTGCAGTCCCAGTTTGGGTCCGCCTTCCTCATATGCCTTTCCATTGCTGGGGGGATGAATCTTTAAAGAGCATTGGGGACACAGTAGGAAAATACATTGACATATCTGAACCCAAATCTGCAATGTTCTCATGTGCCCGAATTTGTGTTGAAGTGGATTTGGAAAAAGGGCTCCCTAAAGCTATTAAAATCTCTTTGGATGATTGGAACCACATTCAAAACATATACTATTAGAACATCCCTTTTAGATGCAAAATGTGCCATGAATATAGACATTTTTCCAGAAACTGTCCCAAAAACAAACAAGAAGTGGTTGAAAGAGGAGAAGCACAACAAGAGGATTGTCAACGAGTTAAAAAGAAAGCAAACATTGGTCGAAATGGAGGCTCAAAGAGTGGAGAGGCAATCCCACTGATAAACACCAAATCTGGAACATTAGAGCACATAATCAAACCCTCAGAAGTTTATCAAGGTCCAGATCGGAATTTGTCCAAAGGGAAAAAATAGATCCCAACTAATTCATTTGTGGTACTTGGTTAATCATCTACAGGGGGTGAAAGGATCAATGATCCTACGCCTCTATTCTCTCTCAAAAATTTACATCCCATGAAAGAGGTGGATCAGGCTGGGGAAGAGTCAGAGGAAGAAGAAAACTTCCAAGAAGAAAACATGGAAGAAATCCAAGAGACGGAATTACCAGATGCCCCAGAAAGAAACAAATTCAAAGGAACAATGTGGGAAGACATGGATGAAGGAGAAATCAAAATAGAAAATACCAGAAAATCAAGAATACGTACAAACAAATATGTCAGGGAAGACTACGCCAACAAAGAAAAAGTGCTTGGGAAGCAACATTCCATTGAAATCTCACTCAACAATGCAAGGAAGAGAGGCGGTAGTAGGGATGCAGATCATCTCGTCCCCAGTGGACGGATCCCATCCTCATATCGTCAAAGAAATTCCTCCCATGGCATTGCAGAGGCTTCAACAGTAACTCCAAGGTCGAAGCTCTTAAAGATCTTGTCAAAATAGAAAATCCTTTTGTAATTCTCCTCGAGGAAATGAAAATGGAGGAGTCCTCGACATTAGAACAAGCTAAAAAAACTCTCTGATCAGGTGAAGGAATAGCCATCAGCTCTACAGGTGCCTTAGGAGGCATCCTGACACTCTGGGATGCGCAATCTTGGAAAGAAGAAGTAACCCTTTGTGGAAATCATTAGATTCTCATTGTATTAAAGAATAAAGACACTAATACAAAAATCTCCCTTATAAATATTTATATTGCAAATAGATACTCAAATAAGATGGAATGTTGGTCTTCTCTGTTTGGAATTCGAGATTCTTTCGATAAGTCCTCAATAGTGGTGGGTGGGGATCTTAACACCTATGTCTACCAGACAGAGAAGAGGGGCAGAGGTCGCGTGAGAGACCCCCAAAGTGAAAAACTTCCAGATCTCATCTTCGATTGGGACCTCCAGTATATTCAACCCCTAAAAGGGAAATTCACTTGGAATAACCGTCGAGTTGGACTAATTCATATAGCAACTTGGATGGATTGATTCCTTATTAGTAGTGACTTTCTTCTCTCCCCCTTCGACATTCCATCTTAAATTATTCCCTCTGCCATCTCAAATCAAAAACCTATCTCTCTCCTTCTCTCCCCTCTTCATAACTTTGGACCTCTACCCTTCAGATTCAACCCCCTTTGGCTCGACTCCACCTTTGTCCCTAACCTATTCTAACAAGCCTAGTCATCTCCCATCAGTGGTTCTCCAAATTTTGTTTGGGAAAATAAGCTTAAAGCGTTAAAACAAGTGCTTAAGGATTGGGCTAAATCTACCTATACCCCCCCAAACAAAGAAAGGTAGTCTAGACTTTTAGAGTTATCATAGATTCAAAGTAAAATAGAGAATGAAGAAGTAACCTATGAAGCTATAAACAGGGAAAATGAAGCTTTCAAAAATCTCCACTCCACAATGAGACAAGAAGAAGAACACTGGAGACAAAAATCGAGGAGTTTATGGTTAACAGTTGGAAATTCGAACACTTGTTTCTTCCAAACACCCAATCCAAGCCCAGTAATGTCGAATAAGGTGTTGTGTCATCCACTATCCAGATAAGGTGTTGTGCCATCCTTTTAGTCTTCCAATTGGTATAACTCTATGTTGATTTGCTAATTTCAGTTGAACTGGTGAATATCCTAAAGTGGGCTCTCCCATACATTGCCATGTCTTCTTCGGTAATACATTGACTTCAGATCCTAAATCCAGTATAATATCTCCCATGTTAAAATCTCCAATGTTGGCGTTCAGCCTGAATTCCCATCTTCCTCTCATATGTCGCGTGCAGGATTTCCTCAATCTGCTCCACAACCCGGAGATCCTCTACCTCCTCTCCATCACTTGCCAAGCCTTCCCTCGCGGCTACGGCTCTCTTCTTGGTGTTCACCTTATATTGGTAGGGTACTCCATTGTGCGTGTTTCCAGCTGTCGTCATGATCCGCTTGATCTTGTCGTCGTCCATCATAATTGGGTCCAAGGCCTCCTCCTTCTTTCCTTTATCCCCTTCTCCTTCCATTTTTCCTTTTCCTGTCAGTGCTTCCCCCCTTCCCCCATGCATGCAAGGAAGTTTAGTTGTCTGACTCCATTGTCATTACACCTTTGTTATATAGAAATATCTTAATGGAAGTATATAAAGAATCACAATCTGATGTACCTACCTCGAGGTCCCTTTAATAATTCTTATTCAGCTGCGTTGTACCACTTTGTTATGTCTACTGCAAACTCTGTGATAAATCCGGTAACAATGTTGTCTATCCAGAAATCTACTACGTGCGTAAACTTATTATCAACTCGTTGTAGTTGCGCGATCTCTTCAGTATTCCACTCTAGTTGTCTGATTCGATTCACGGGATGGTTGTCTTTCAATCTTTTTATCCACTCCTACAATATGTGTGGGAAATCACAGAAAAATACTTCATGTAAGTCAGTGAATATGTACTTGTCCAGATATTTGTGTGGTGTTAACTTCAGGTTTTTATTATCTTTCTACGTAAACTCTAATTCCTTTGTCTTCAACCAGCTCTCTATCTTTGCCTTCTTAGGATTCCATGGTCTCAACATCCCCTTTTAGATTTGCATTCTTTCACCTTCTGGTCATTCGATCCCACATTATTTTGACGCTTCTTCAGTAGATCGCATATGCTCAATCCCATTATATTCCAATGAACTGGCAACGGAACCATTTGTGGGTTTTTCCTTTTGTCTATCTACTCTTCTTCTATCGGTCTTGAGGAATTCCTATGGGGTATTTTGATTCTCATTGACCATTACAGATTGACCCTAGTTCAGAACTAAGAAGCCTCCCAACAAAATCCCTTAAACATTATCGGCCCCTATGGAAAACCAGAAGGCAACGCAGTACACGAAACGCACTGCACAGTCTCACCCGAGATAGCTCTATGGGTGGCTACAATACTCAGGTGTTTGCAACCTGAGACTGAGTGAGATCTGTGGTTGTGTGTCGTAACCTTTATTTAGTCCATTTAACATTGTGTTATAGCATCTATTCTATGCATGCATGTGAAATACCAGATCTACTTAGTTACTTCATTCATTCAACATTCATCAACTAATCAGACACAAAGACACATTCATTCAGTCACATAACACAGTGTTACCATGGTTCACCCCCTCCTGGGCTACGTTCACAAAGATTTGGGTTTCAATCTTTTATTATAGTTTAGAAAGATATCACGTCGCGTGTAGTTATAGTCTTAGTTCCTCCTCTCTCCCACGGGCTCCTTGATCCCTGCGAGGCTGACTAGATCGCACCATGCTCGTGAACCTGTGATCTAAACCTCGAGATCGAGTCGCTCGCACCTTTTCTAGCTCACCAACTTAATGACTCATACAGTCCTTAAAATTCTCTTCCTCATTGTCCCCTTGTGTCCTTGTCCCCTTCTCTCTTCTAAGCACTACTTATTTACATCTTTGGCTCACCAGCCACTACAATGCATAACAAAAACCCTAACCTAGCATTGTTAGGTCTTCCATGCATTCACGTGCTTCCAGCTGTCTTTTTCCTCTTGCATGCTTCTCCTCCAAAAATAGCCTTTCTTTCTAATTTGACCTGCATCCAACAGTCCCTGGACACTGACATGTGGCTTGTCTCGAACCACCTAAACTTTGTGTGCTTCATCAATATCTCATGCGATCACCTAGAACTTCTCTGTAAGCTCCTTTGCTTGCGTTTGAGCCTACGCGTTCTTCTCCTTGAGTGCTTCCAATACCTGCACTGCAATCTCGTCGTTCATCATTCCTGTGCACTCTGCCTGAGTTTGTGCTATGTTCTTATTTGTGTCTTTCTCCTGCGCAATGAACTCTACTGCCCGTTCCTGGAGAGGTTCCATTTGAGCTTCGTGCTCCTTCTTATGTGTATGCGCAACTATGAGTTATGCCTGCAGTTTCTTCATATCGTGTGCTCCTTTGACGTGCTCTATGATCGGCATTGTCTTCTTCCTCTACTTGAGGTCTTGGATAGTTGTGCTTATCCTTTCTTCTTCCAGGTCCCACCGTTCGACCTATTGATCCTCTTCCATCTTTTTCCATAGTTGTATTGCCTTCTCGAACAAGTCAGTCGCCGCGTGGACTTGTCGCTCCATATCCTTTATCTGTGTTGTTGCTTCTTGCTTCCTCTGCTCCTTCACTTCTGGCGGAGTGGTAGGTACGAGTTGTTCTTGGAGGTGCTCGATCTTTTGCCTGTATTGATCGATTGTCTGTATAATTTGATCAATATTCTATGTCACTGTGAGATCTGTTGGCTACGCGCTCTTTGGAATTTTCTCATATGCTACCGCCAATTATTTCTCCAGCTTATCAGCGTCATCTTTTTCATCTTTGGTATCGAGCTTGGCCTGCTCGAGTACCAATTCCAACGCATCCTAATTTTCCTTTGTCTACTGCATATGCGCGTGTGTGTGATTGTACCTCATGCGCAACATCGAATTGCAATTTATACAAGGCCTTGGCTGGTATCCGCATCATTACCAACTGTATTTGGGCCAAATCCTTCAGGGGTGTCTGCCCCATGATTTCATCCATGCGTGACATGTTGTGTGTGACGTGAAATGTCGATCTTGGTTGTGTTTTCATTTGGATCCTGTCTTGCTCGCTTGATCCAGCCTTGCCTCCTGCCTGTGATGCTGATGGGGTTGTTTCTATGCTTCTGTCGGCGCCCTGTGTTTCTTTGAGCTGTTGGAGGAGCTACCACATTTATGCCAGCTCCTCCTTAATCATGTCCCTTTAGTGTTGAGCATTTTCAAAATCCTCCACTGTGTGATACTGGACCATTTGGACCACAAGGTCAGCATCATCCTCCAAGATCGTGTATTCTAGAGGCGTTTTGTGCACCTTAGCTTTCTTGCGCGCACCCCCATTTGTATGATTGGTCTCTTGGTCTAGACTTTCTCCTGCTGAGTAGCACTTGATGTGGTTCCCTATGTTATCTCAGTCTGTTTCTCATATACTTGTGGTGCCTAGGTGTTGTTCTTCTTCCCCTCCTGGGTGCCTTTCTTGGACACCCCCCCCCCTTTTTTCTGTTGCACCTTGTTCTGACTTATCCTTGGCTTCTTGGGCACTGTTATATCTTCGGCGGGTGTCTGTCCCTACCCTACCTCCTCCTCCATACCTGTGGGCATTTCTTCATTCAGGACTGGAATCCTCCAGTCATCATGCCAATCCTTGATGGCCATCTCTATGTCCACCTCCTTGATGCAGTAGTACAGTGGTAGCCATTGATTGTCAGGATCCTTTCATGCTTGGATCCACATTACATGCCTAGTCACTTTGAAGTTGGATATTCCCTAATAATGTGTGACCATTTTCGATGTAACTCACCAAGTGTTGGTGATGCTTTCCAGTAGGTCATTGTGATATCCTTCGAATATGGTTGCATTCAGCTCTCTGTTTTTGGGGTCTGAAGGGCACCCCCACGATAGGTATCGCGTTGCGTGGCAAGGATTGGGTCTTATGGAAAAGAATGAATACTTAGGCTCCTTCCATCCAATCAATGTGATCAGGATGAGTAGCCATGAATAGTGAAATTATGTCTGTAGATCCTGTGCATCCTTGCAGTATTCCAAGAACAGATTCAACAAATACGGGGCCCAGCTAAGTGTGGTGCCCTTTGTACACTGTGTTGCAGTTGCGACAACCCCGGCGGGGACTTCCTCCTTGCCACATTTCCTGAGTAATTTTCATTCCATAATTTTTTTCGCCATTCTTGTCATTGCATCACTAATACGCTTGATTACGATTCCGTGCGACCCCCTTTCGGTACCATATTTATTATTCATTTCCTCAACCAATGCATTCTCCTTTGTCTTGTCCTTAAGGAACTGCGTGGGTGCCTCCCCTCGTGATGGCAGCCCTGTGATGTATGCAATGAGATCTACGTCTATTGAGATGACCTGTTCCAGCTGTTAGCACTCTGTAATTTGCCCAAGGCTGAAAAGGCAGTCACAGAGGCAACATCAGAACCACTTCGAGTCTTGGATCTAGCCCTCCAAGACTCAGAGAGGGATCTCTCTGTTTGATTTAGCTTTGTTTGAGGAGATATTTTAGGCTAGGTAATGAGAACAGTGGGCTTTGTTGTCAAAGTGTTTCTGAATTGGTTGAGGCAGCTTACACATCCATTGGGCTATGGGGTCTGTAATTAATCAAATCTGAGAAACAACCAGAAATGCAGAAGAAATCCTTCACAAGGCGAGATAACACACTCACTGGATCTTTAATAATTCGAATGATGATCAGAAGAAGAGATAGGGAAAAAAAATCCAACTAACAAGCACTTAAGAATCTCTTAATTGAAGATATTTTAGAGGATGAACATTCAAATCTTCAGAATCGGAAACAGGGTATCAGAGATAAATCCTGAGACATACGTTACTCTTAAAGATTAGCTTCAGAAAAACAAGATGATTACAGAGCAAGAAAACATTTACTGAGAAATCACATCACCAGTAAACATGCGCAGGAATCCTGTAAAGTGCCTCTTCTCATTAACGGCAGATCTATTCAAAAGTGTTACAGCTCGATAGCCACAGGGCGTGAAGATCCAACCCTTTTACATTAAAATCATCTCCTTAAATAAGACAGATCATCCCAACCAAGTTCCGAGAGTCRGTTCARCCGCCTCGGCCAAAAATAGCCACCACTCCCAGAAAATTCGGAGTTTTCTGCCATAAAAATTGGACCGTTTTGCTGCGAAACAGGGGTCCGTTCAGACGTGATTCTCTCTTCAAATATGACACCTGGGAGAAAACTGAAAGAGGTTATTGAATATGGGCATGTGATGGACAAAAACATCTTTCGGTTTCGCAAAATTCGTCCCCAGCTGGCCGTGACAGCTCCTGCAAAATCGGGACTGAAAAGGAAAATGGCAAATTGGAAAAATAGGCCTCGAAAATGTCTTCGACTCTCCCGCCTTGTAGCTCCGTTGCAAAAACTGAAAAAGGGTTTTGTTCCTCAGCCTGTGATGAGAAAAAACCTCTCTCGGATTTTGAAAATTCGCCTCCGTTTGCTCAAAATCTCCCCCGGAAGAAGGCATGGTAAAACTGGCAAAAATTGACAAACATGAGGGAAAGTGGTTTTTTGGCGGGAAAAAATTCCGGACCCCCCCCTCGTTAAATGCAGACTGCCCGGGGGGTCCGGAATTGAACCTGGGCCGTGGATTTGGTTGGGCAATTGTGGGTCGTGTAGATTTTCTTGATTTTTAATTTAAATTCCGACCCCCCCTTCGTTAAATTCCGGAAGGTGGGGGGGCCTCCGGAATTAACATGCGTCGTTGATTATTTTTGGGGTATGGTCGATGGGGGGCGGGGTATATGGAAGTGTGTCGGGAGTTAAGGTGGGCGGGAGTTATGGGTGGTTAGTTGGGGAGTGACGTAGGGAGATGGGACATGGGGTAGGTTAGTGGGGAGTGACGTGGGAGGGGAGGATGGTAGTGGAGAATGAGGTGGGGGAGAGGGTACGTGGGGGTAGGATAAGTGGGTAGGAGTAATGTACTTAGGGTAGTTTAAATTTATTTGTTTTTTATATTGATTTTTCCTTTTTAATATTTTATTTGTTGTTTTTTACGTGTGTTTTTTATGTTATGTTTTTTTTGGTTTTATTTGTTTGTTTTTTATATTATATTTTATTTCTTATTATATATTATTTTTTGTTTTTAATTTGTTTTATTTCTTTTTTATTTTTAATACATTTTATTACTTTTTGCTTTTTTAAATGTTTTTGTATATTATTTAATTTTTTGTTTATTTTTAATCTTAATTACTTTATTTTAATTTAAAACTAACCCTAACTTCTAATTTAGATGCTAACCTAGGTACTAACCTAGTTAATAACTAATTAATTAATTAATAATTAATAATTAATTAATGATTAATTAATTATCAAATAGTCATTTATTAATCAATTTTGATCTAGACTAACTTTGCTAATTCTTTTGTTCATCCTAAGTCCATTTATGCAGGGATGGAAGGCGGGATAATGGAGGCTGACGAAAGACAAGGGGGAGAGGGTGCARCGTGTACGAAGGATGCAGCAGGGTGATGGAGGGTCGAGTGAAAAGAATGGAGGGAGGAAAACGGAATCACCTGAGCTATACTTCGTCACCGGGAGAGATGCCAAATCAACAGTCGAAGTATCGACTCGCCTATAATTATAGGACCCCTAACACCAGCTACAGGTATCCTCCATGGGTGAGTGCCATTAGTTGCTTGACGTAGTTGTTTGCGTATTGGCCCCTCCCAAAGTGAGGGATGTCCAACAGGCCTAGAATCTCATTTTTTTCCAGTCTGGTTGCCCACTAGATTGGTTGGTTAATTGGTTCACCAAAGTGTCCTATGCCCACAGTCTGTAGGTAAACTTTCTTGGCGAACTCTGGGAACATGACCGTGTCTGTCAATGTCATGGTCTGAATACCTCAATTTCCCCACACGACCTAACATTTTACCTGCGATACGCACCCCTTCCATAATGCACGACAAGACAATGGTTGTGGTGACATGCCTACGCAGTGACCTTGGTACTAGTTGTTTTCCCTTCCGTTGTGGTGGTTGACTCGAGGTTACAGCTTCCATTGTTCTTTCTTTGGCATACTCATCTGCTCGGTCGGTGATATCTTCCATTGTTCCCTCCTGTGGTTGCTCGGGCGTGGTTGTGTGTGACCTTTCTAGCGCAATCATTTCTTCCTGGTCGGGACCATCCCATTAACTCTCGAGGATTATTCAAGGTTCTCGGGGTGCTAGTGATTGCATGTGTCCTCAGCCTATTGGCCCTGTCCCCCTTCTGGCACATCAATGTCCATGCCCACTGGTATTGTCTGTTGGGTTTCCTCCACAATAGGTGTGGGGATTTCTAGTGTCATATCGGGTGACGAGATTTCGTCCACATTGATGACTTCTGGAGGCTGAAGTGGTTGTTGTTGGCTTCCATATGCTTGCAGTGAGGATATGGCATTCCTTCGGGGTCGTCTGCCTGTATGCCTCGGTTCTCCTAGTTTGGGTGGTGCCATGGTGTTAAGGGTGTTTTCCATCGATCTTAGTGGCCTGTGTAACCTCTACAAACTTCGCTCTAGGCTCTGTATACTCTATTGCTCTATGCTTTTCTTAATTTCTCAATAACCTTCCCAATCCCACGTACTAGCTTATATAGGAATCGTGTGAAGATTCTCGGAGATGTTAACCAATTTGTGGTTTAATTGAACTGATGCTTCCCACGTACTTACCATTGATTTCCTTTGCCCTCGCTAGTTGGCACGATTAATGTGGCGTCCCGTTAATCATTTTTTTCATTTAAGTTTGATAGCCATCGTTCGTGTGTGGTTATTTGTCGTATCCGTCTTTCCCATTGTTTCCCACTTTGTAGTGATCGTTGGCATTTTCTTCATTGTGATAGCATTTCCGAGCGTGCGTGCTCATTCTCTTTTCGGCGCACTATGCCTTTGTTGTTATCTTTTGATGTCCAGCGTAGTATCTCCTCTGTTTGTTTTTTTTTAAGTGTTGGGAGGTTGACTGTCCCTATACAACTTCAGTCGACTCCCATTGATCATCCCTTTGAGTTTTGTTCCTCCTAAATATTTCAGTTGTACATCTCCCCCATCTTTGAAAGTCTTTACTTCATATGGTCCTAACCAATGCATTATGAGTTTTCCTCGGTGCTGAAGGGATTTACTGTCATACACCAAGACTAAGACTCCTTCCTTGAAATCATTTCTCTTGATATGTCTGTTGTGCCAATATTTTTCACTTCCTTTATGAACTTCTTGGTGAAACCCTGCTAGAATCATGTCTTCCTCCATGATAATCAATTGATTTAACCTTTCCTGTACTATGCCTCGTTCTGTCATGTTTGTAATTGTTGCTACGCCCAGACTAGGTACCAAAAATTCTAATGGCACCACAGCTTCTTGGCCATACACCAATCTAAATGTCATATGTCCTGTCAATTTCTTGCATGCGGTCTTTTATGCCCACAATATTGTTGGTATCTTCAAGTCCCAATCATTCCTATTTACGTCACAAATCTTCGTCAGTGAATTTTCAAGGATTTTGTTAAAGGTTTCCACTGTTCCATTTGCTTGAGGATGATATGGTGTACTCTTTTGATGATGAACTTAAAATTTCTTAGTCATAACCTTAATAATGATGTTGATGAAGTGAGTTCCTTGATCACTCATCAAAATCCTTCGGCAGCCAAATCTAGTGATTACTTGCTCAAACAGGAAGTGTGTTGTTGTCTCTGCGTTGCAATCTTTTATTGGTGTTACTTCTACCCATATCGTTAAGTATTTTGTCGATGTGATAATGTACCTTGCTCCTGACATTTTTGTTGTTGGGTTAATTGGTCCCACAAAATCTGTTTCCCATTTGTCAAATACATGTAAGTTTACTTGTGGTTTGAGGGGCATCTCGGCCCTTCTATTCGGTTTACCAACCCTCTGACATACATCACATTTCTGGCAGTAGTCCTTTGAGTCTTTATGCATGGTCAGCCACCATAATTCTACGCACAATACCTTCTGCATGGTAGCTTTGCCTGCATAATGTACTCCTTTTATTCCCTCGTTGGCTTCTCCTAAGATCCTTGGTATTTTGTCTTCTAGCACACATCTTCTCAAGATGCTATCTGCACCCATTTTGTATAAGTGTCCTACAATTAACTGATAGTTTGCTGCCTTGACTACCAGATTTTTCTTCTGCGCAGTGTTGTATTCCTGTGGCACAGTCTCTATACTCAAGTACTGGATGATGTCTGTGAAGTATCCATTGGCTATTTGGATTGAAAATAATTGTGTGTCGGTAAAGTTGTCCTCTATATTCATGGGTTCCTCTCCGTTAGTGATCCTTGACAGGTGATCAAGTCATGCGTTCAACTTTCCTGGTTTGACTATTACTTCAAAGTCAAATTCTTGGAACAACAATAACCATCTACAAATCCTCCCCCCCAACACTAGCTTGTTGATGAGATGTTTGAGCGTTGAATGGTCTGTGAACAAATTCAAATGTTTCCC
Organism: Picea engelmannii; assembly: GCA_009831015.1. Lineage (NCBI taxonomy): Eukaryota > Viridiplantae > Streptophyta > Pinopsida > Pinales > Pinaceae > Picea > Picea engelmannii. Next base: position 475,542 of record ML777402.1, on the reverse strand, counting down.
CAATAAATAATGCCTGAATTTATGAAGCGCATAGACCATAGCTAAGCCTTCCCTCTCTATGGTGTTGTAGTTCTCATCTGATTCTGATAGTTTTCTGCTAGAAAATGCTATAGGATGGTTCAATTCTCCTACTCCTAGTTGTGCCAGAATAGCTCCAAGTGCTATGGTGGATGCATCTACATGTACGTGGAATGTCTTTTCCCAATCCGAGAATACTAGTATTGGTGCAGTTACCATCTTCTTTTTCAGGGTATCCAGACCGTGTTGACAGTCCTCATTCCACTGGAACGTTTTGTCTTTCCTTAGCAATTTCTCCATTGGTGCAGTGATCTATGCATACCCCTTTATAAATTTCCTGCAGTATCCTGTGTGTCCCAATGTCGCTCTCAATTGACAAACTGTTTTTGGTGGTGGCAGGTTAACAATTACTGCAATCTTGGCAGGATCTACTAGCAAACCTTGCTTGCATACTATATGGCCATAGTATTCCAAAAGGTGTTCTGAAGATGCACTTCTTTATATTCAATGATATCTTACACTATCTGCATCTTTCTAACATCAGCCATAAGACCTATACATGGTCTTTCAATAGACTATAGATTGTCCAATCGTCCAGATATACCTCTATAAACTGGTGGATAAACTCTTTAAAAGCAGATATGACTACTCTGGAGAATATTGTTGGTGCATTCTTCAGTCCAAACGTCATGACTGTATATTGGTAGGATCCCCATTCTGTGGAAAAAGTGGTCTTGTATCTATCTTCTGGTGCTATCTTGATCTGATGGTATCCTGAGAATTTGTCGATGAATGAATAAGCTTCCTGTCCTCTTACATTCTCCAGGACTTCATCTGTGAATGGGGTAGGGAATGGGTCATGTAGGCATGCATCATTCAACTTCCTCAAGTTGACACATATTCTTATCCCCCCTTGTTTCTTCTTCTGAACTACCATCGGGTTATCCATCCGGACACTTCTACAGGTTCTATGATTCCAGCCTCCAACATCCTATCGATCTCAGCTTTGACTTTTTGCTTATATATCAAGCTTAATCCATATGTTCATTGTCTCATCGGTCTTGCCTCATCTCTAAGAAGCATCTTCATTTCGCATAGCTCTTCTGCTATGCCTTTCATTTATGTGAACGTTGTTGGGAATAGGTCGTTGTACTCGCACAGTAACTCTTTTATACTTTCCACTGTTTGCTTGTCCCACTAGTCTCCAATGTTGGCCATTTTGGGATTCTCAACTGTCCCAATATTGACTTTCTTCACCTTGATCGGTGCAACAATTACTTCTAATTCTAGAGGTGGACCTTCCACTTCTCTCTCTCTCTCCTTCAACTTCCTCAATCTGAATATCCCACGAGTCATCTTCCTCTGGTGCTTCTTCCTGCACATTGTAGCATGACAATAGTTCTTTCACTCTCTGTCTGTTTTGTTGTTGTTCTTCTGTCATAAGTTCAACTTTTGGTTCCTTAATGAATATCACCCCTCTGATTTGTTTAAGTGATGCGTCTATGTTGGGGTTCTCATAATCAAATGAGAAAGTGACTGTAAAGTTATGCTTTAATATTGTCTAGCTCGTAGTTCCTCTGTGCAGTTCTCGGTTTGTAACATAGTTTGTTGGGATGCCCTCTAATGTGTGATGAAATGGTGAGGCCATTCATTAGGTGGTGTCATTTTCCATAGTGCTATGCACTTCTCCAAGTGTTATGTTGGTGCCCCATGTCCATCATATTTCTGCAGTTGGTTGCTTCCTTGTTCTGTGCAAAACCTGATGCGCAGTAATCGCTTACATTGGTACTAGTCCTTGATTGTTTCTTTGTGCGCACCCCACCATCTCGCAGGTGTTGCCTTGAGTTCTATATCTAGGGCTAAGAGCCTATGAGTTTCTAATACTTCATCTTTGTACCATATTAATAATGCTTATAGTTCGTTCACCCCATGGAAGCTGGGCGATTCCCTTATATCTGTAACTACCCATCTTATTGCGCGATCTATACTTGTGCATCCTCTTGTGGAGACCTCGTGTAACCTATGTTGCCAATTTTCTAAATATGTATCTGAGTTTGACGCACTTGAGGTGATGCTTCACCAATTGAGTACCCCATATGCAGTTGGGTTTACGTAATTTTCATCTCGTGCAGTTGTTCTGTACAACTAGTTAATTTCCTCTAGGTCCAAGCACGTAGGCTCTACGAACCTTTCCCCTTATGATGGGTCCAATGGCGCGATGACTCTGTATTCTCCTGAATTGAAGGTCATCTTCCGCATCTTTAAGTTGATTATGGCTTGGTTATCAAACGCCCAATCCAAGCCCAGTAATATCGGATAAGGTGTTGTGCCATCCACTATCTCGATTACTTCGAAGTCGGCTTTAGTTCGCACTCCATCCAGGTCTATTATTACTCCTTTTAGTCTTCCAATTGGTAGAACTCTATGTTGATTTTCTAATTTCAGTTGAACTGGTGAATATCCTAATGTGGGATCTCCCATAAAATTCCATGTATTTTTGGGTAATGCATTGACTTCAGATCCTAAATCTAGTATAATATCTCCCATGTTAAAATCTCCAATGTTGACGTTCAACCTGAATTCCCTACTTGTTCTACTCCTTGTATGTAGGTGATTGATTATTTTTTGTTCTAACTTTCCTTCTGCTTCTACGCTACATCTTTCTAGCATATTTTGTAATACTTTAACAGAGGATGGATCATTTAGTAGTCTAACACGGGATTGCAAAAAAACCCTTAATGGTACTTAATTGTCCCATGGGTTGTGTTCCTTTGGTGTGATCCAATGATGGAGGCATCTCGTACTCTAGTACTTCCTTACTATGTTGTGCGGTTGATGTCAACGCAATGTCTGGCTTCAGGAATTCTTGCCTGGCTTGCTTGAATATCTCCTTCTCATTCTGCGCGTCAAACTGCTTCGTTGGTTCGACATTCCTCTTCACCCATTGGTGTTGTGTTGGTTCTTGGCATACTACGTTGTTTCCTGTTTTAGCTCCTCCCCGGGTAACTATGTTGATGTCTCATCCTTTATCCCTCACTTCTACTGAAATCCACTGAACATTCTGATTGTTCTAATTTCTCTTCTCCTGGATCTTCCCTAAGAATGTTGGGCATTCTTCCGTGTCATGATCTAATGCACAACAATATATACAGGTCGTTGGTGGAAGTGGAAATCCTCGTGCATAGTGTCCTGGTTGTTGATAATTGTGACATACCACTAGTCCTCTACCTCTTCCAAAGCCTCCTCTTGCTCTTCCTCCACCTCTGTAGCCAGCTTGATCCCCTCGCGGTGCGTTATACCAAGGTGCTTGGTTGTATTGCGCAGTATTATAGTGTGGTTGTGCAGTATTATAGTGTGGTTGTGCAGTATTATACTGTTGTTGCATAGTGTTATACTGTTGTTGCGCAATGTTGTAAAAGGTTGGTACTTGGTTAAACTGAGGTGTGACTTGCCCAGTCATCATTTATGGTTGCACCCTGTATGCATCTGATGTTCTTTCCCTTATCAAGTCCATGGTTCTACAATTTTTGTCATCGTGGCCTACTGACTTGCAAAAGCTGCAATACGAGCTCTTAGGTGTTGTCTAGTACTTTTGCATCATTGGGTAGTGGTATGGATCGTGAGCCTGTTTCTTACAGATCTCACACCATAGTCCTTCTATTGGTATTGGATTCGACATTCCTGCTACCATGTACTATGCGAATGTTGGACATTCGTTCTTATGGTGTCCTTATGTCCTACATGTGGTACACCAAACGAATTCCCTTTTGTCCTTGTTCTTGTTTTGGTTTAGCTGGAATGTTAAGTTCTTCATATCCTCCTTCAGATCCTTCTTCAGCTCCTCGATGGTTGGATCTCTCTTTTAATATTGGTTCTCTTCCAATTGCAGGGTTGCCTGGAGAGCATTGACCTCCATATGAAACTTTTGTTTTCGCAATGGATATTTCAAGTGTGGTAACAATGAATTGACGAATTTTAGCTTTCCCTTTAGTCGTTTGAATCTCTGGTCAGTCTCCCATACAGACTCTCTAGGTTTCTGTCTGATCTATATCATCTCGTTCATGTATTGATCCTCTGAACTCGGCTTCTGGAACTCATTTATCAGCAACTTCTTGATATCTCCAATCATTCTAGTTGTCCCTGGCGAATTGTTTGTAGCTAAATTCATATACCAATCTAGTGCACGATCTCTTAGCGTGATAGCTAACTGTGCAAGTTTAGTGTCCTCGTCTGTGATATGTTTTTCTTCTGAACTCTTTTCACAGATAAACAGGTGTTTTTTCGGGTCCTTTGACGCCTCTCCTTTGAATTCTGGTAACTTGATGGTTGGATCATGTCCTATCATATTGAATGTTGAACTACTACCTTTGTGCGATGTAGATACTTGACTATTGTTTCCTGAACTAGCTCACCCATTTGTTGTTCCTTGTGTAGATGTACTTCTTGTTGTCTTCATTCTCCCAAAATGTGGTTGTCTAAACAGTGGTGTTCTTCATGGTGTGTTAGTCGCACATGGGTTTATGGGTTCCACACTGACACTGATATGGATAGGAGTGTTGCCTTCTATTTCCACTCTTGGACCTCTCGTCTTCCTCTCATATGTTGCGCGTAGGATTTCCTCAATTTGCTCCACATCCCAGAGATCCTGTACCTTCTCTTCATCACTTTCCAAGCCTTCCCTCGTGGCTACGACTCTCTTCTTGGTGTTCACCTTATATTGGTAGGGTACTCCATTGCGCGTCTTTCCAGTTGTCGCCATGATCCACTTGATCTGGTCGTCGTCCATCATAATTGGGTCCAAGGCCTCCTCCTACTTTCCTTTATCCCCTTCTCCTTCAATTTTTCCTTTTCCTGTCAATGCTTCCCCCATTCCCCCATGCACGCAGGGAAGTTTAGTTGGTTGACTCCATTGTCATTACACCTTTGTTATATAGCAATATCTTAATGGAAGTATATAACAATCTTATGTACCTACCTCAACGTCCCTTCAATAATTCTTGTTTAGCTACGTTGTATGACTTTGCTTTGTCTACTGCAAAGTCTGTGATAAATCCGACAACAATAATGTCTAGCCATAAATATATTGTGCACGTCAACTTATTATCAACTCGTAGTAGTTGCGCAATCTCTTCAGTATTCCACTTTAGTTTTTTGATCCTATTCGTAGGATGGTTGTCTTTCAATCCTTTTATCCACTCCTGCAATATGTGTGGGAAATCATAGAAAAATACTTCATGTAATTCGGTGAATACGTATTTGTCCAGATATTGGGGCAGTGTTAACTTCGGGTTTCTGTTATCTTCCTGCACAAACTCTAATTCTTTTGTCTTCAACCAGCTCTCTATCTCTGCCTTCATTGGATTCCATGGTCTCAACATCCCCTTTTAGATTTTCATTCTTTCACCTTTTGGTCGTTCGATCCCACATTCTTTTGATGCTTCTTCAGCAGATCTCATACGCTCAATCCCATTCTCTTCCAATCAACCGGCAACAGAACCATTTGTTGGTTTTTCCTTTTGTCTATCTACTCTTCTTCTATCGGTTTTGAGGAATTCTTGTTGTCTTGTTGTCTTGGGCAATTTAGTTATTAAATCCATGGTTACCACTTCCCACTTCTTCTCTCAAATTGGTAATGGTTGTAGCAAACCCGTTGGGTGCCTATGCTCAGCCTTCAATCTCTGGCATTCCATACATCTGACAATGTAATCAGCAACATCTTTTTTCCATTCTTGGCCAGAAGAATTGGCTTCTTACTGCTGCAATCGTTTTCTGGTAACCGGGATATCCAACATATGGAACATTATGGATTTATTTTAATACCAAATTCCTAAGTTCTTCGAAACTAGGAACATAAATTCTATTTTTATGCATAAGTAATCCATCTTCCTTCATCTCATATTCTTTAATTTTATGTTGTACATTTCCTTGTTGTAAGCTTTATTTTACCTGTAGGTAAAAGAAAGCTTACTTGAGGGTAGAACTTATCCCATATCACTATATTTTGTGCTAGTATAGGGGATTAAACTACCAATGTCGTGTTCATATAAAGTAACTGGTTGTATGCTAAGGTTAAGAGGCAGTTACTATTTATACAATAAACTAACTGAGTCAATAATATGTTCTTTGCTCGTGCTTTTTTATTATGAATGCATAGGAACAAGCATGAGCATAGGCTTTGAAACTCACTCTAGAAATGGAAGGGATGCATCTGGCTATGTGTCTGTATCCATATTTGTTGCTTACTATGTTACTAGTGGTGGTGTTGGTGGATCAACAACTCTTCTCTCTCTGCAGCTAAGTATCGTATCTCGAGCTAAAGGTTGGGTCTAAAGCTAAGTAAGCTACTGAGAACCAACCGTAAGAGGATATAGCATAAACACTTTCTTCGGTGAGGTAAGGTTTTGCTAAGAAAAAGTGTTGGTTAAAGGACATTGATGTGTGGGGCCAAGCATTCGATTAAAGAACCATGTCCATTAGAAGCAATGATCCTGCAATGTATTCGGATGAATGAAGAGAGCTCAAGAACACATCAAATATCAAAGAATCCATCTCTTTGATAATAACAGTGATCTTATAACTTGCGGAAAATGAGGCAAAGTAAGTCTATCTTTCAGCGATTGATAATCATGATGCGGTAGCAGAAAAAGAAAAGGAAAGGCCATCACAGTGAAAGCATCTATCAAGGATGAATTTTCACTACAATTTTAGAGAAAAAAGACATGAGGCTGATAACTAGATGCAGAGTGCTTATCTGGAATGAATTCTGACTAGTCACCATAGAACGCAACACATATATATCAACTGTGTGTAAGGAGCATATAAAATGAATTCCAAACAAATTTTAACACAGCTGAAGAGGAAGAGATGAACAATATGATCATGACAACAGGGAAAACATACTGAAAGAATTAACCGTGATGAATATCACAATCTCAAATAAAAATGTCATCTGTATTACTCCATTCCGGGTTTACAAAATGACTCGGCTTACAAAAGGAGCCCCTCTTCAAAAGAGGTTTTTTCCCCAGCTCGCCTCGTGCCTTCTTTTCTCTGTTACATCAATCAGTCTTTTAATAGAAAAATCTAAAATAAATCTCTTTGTGTTCCGGGAAATATGAAACGGTTTGCCTTCTCCGGACTCTGCGACTGCCAGATGTGCTGCTAGCTCCTTTAAACCGTTACTAATAGCTTTGACAAGTGGCGTATGGATGATTCCTTTGTATTATCAGATAGAATAGTTGGTAAGCTACTGCTTGCAGTGCTTTCTTCTGAGAAACGCCATAATGCAATAAGGCCAGAGCGGTGCCACTGCATCCTAACACCTCCCTTGACAAGATAGGGCTGGTAAAGTCTTCGCACATATGTTTCAACAACACGCCTTTGAAGTGTATGATCATTGTGGTCAAACAAAGCGATAAGTGCATCTTCAACAGCTAACGGTGTGTTTACCAGATCCTCCATCCTCTTATCAATAGCACTTTTTCTTCGGGGTGTATAAGTTGGCTCTCCTTTAGGATCTTTTCTCGGCCGTGGAGGTTTTTGTTCCATAACTGAAGCAGACCGTTTGGACAGCAGGGCACAAATGAAAACCCTGTACGTGTTGAGGTTGACAGAAATGAGGTGGACGGGTACGACATCAATTTTTCTATCATGGTGGTGGTGGTTGTCCTTATGCATGCCTGCGCCCTATGATTGTGATCTTTCACGACATCGGAGGTATCTTGAAGCCATGTTTGAAAGACTCCAGGTGGAATGACAGTGAAATTCTCATTGTACTTTATTTGTCATCTTCTTTTTCTTTCATTGTTAATCCCAGCAGGTTTTGGTGGAGGTTGAACGCTCTGTGCAACGGCTTCTGCCTCTTGAGCCTTCTCTTCATCCTGTTGAATTTCATTTATATCGGCTTGAAATTGCAGCTCTAAATTTACACTTGACAAGTTCTCCATCATCTTTTCATCTGTAGGTGGTGGTATGCAGTCTTCTTCATCGAATCTGTAAATCCCATCATGCGGCTAATCTTCAAATGTGAAGTCCACTGGAAGAGTGATATCTTCGGGGTTGGCCTGAAACATTGGTATTTCATCCTCTGTTGGTGCTTCTGGAATGAGAAAGAAGTCTTCCATGGAGATGCGGCGTTCACTCGGCATTCTTATCTGCATCATGAGCTGCTCTATTTCATCGGTTTCTTCAAAGACGTAGTTTATAGTTATGGCTTCGAATCTAGCCTGTGATTTTTCTCGTGGAAAAACTATGGTATCAGTTCACAACAGGGCAATATTTGTCATATGCTTTACCTGATTCATGAACCTGGTAACATCATCTACGTTGTTCGGAAGCCCGTTAGTCCCAGGTCTTTCGACAGACTATAAACAATATGCACATGCTCCTTCTGAGAAATTTTATCGGTGGCCAAAATCTCTACAATGCTTGTGAACTTTGGAGATGAAAATACTGATCCCGAATAGATCTCGTCGCAGACAAGATGAATGTTATTTTCGGATACAAAAGCTAGCAACTTTCTTAGTGTTGTAGCGTCCATAGTGGTTCCTAATGGATTTGAAGGATTTGTTATCAACAGACCCTTCACTTGTATATTTCGAACCCTGGTATGTTGATAGGCTGCTTCAAGAACAGGTAATGTTATCTAAAAATTATTACTACTGGTGCATCGGACAGGTATCAGCTCCACTCCTGTGCGCCATTTTAGATCTCTGTCAAAACATGAGTTCTGTATTGAATTATACAAGTGCCTAAGTTGAATCAGAAATTTTCAATATCTGTTACAACATAGGCTCCATCTAGGGATGGTACTTTCCCGTAAAGTGCCAAGAACAGTAGACCAGGTGCCTTCATCCATTGGGCGACCCAAACGCGAAAGTTGTAACCTATAGCCTGTGCCACCTTAGTTTTAGTAAAACCCATAGAGGAGAAACTCCTGATATACCCCGAGTTAGACCTGGATCAAAAACATTGAAATGCCTTTTCTGAAGGGAATCCAACAAAATCCGACAAGGTACTACAGGTAAGAGCATGGGCAGTGCAGCTTTAGGTACCACGTCTGAAAGTTCTTGAGCCATTTCCAAATCTGCATTTGCAGTAGCTGCAATTTCAAACATGGCATTTTCCAGGGATTCACTGTATTCTCCTCTATATAGATCTTCTTGTGACAATCCACATTTAGTCGCAATCTCGTGTGGAATGTATGAGCGTCGTCGACTCGCATGATACGGTGTGGCTCTGAGGAAGAGGACTAGGCCGCTTGCTTTTCCATTATGGGAAACAGCATGATCTGCAGTGGTTGACTGGATTCCCCCAGCCTGAAGTGTGAGGTACAAGAGGACAGAAGCAGTATTCTCTGAATATTATTCTAAGTCAGCAAGAGCCACGGAGTGCTTTCTGTCTCTGAATCTGCAATCCATGTCTCAATGGACCATTTAAACCATTGTTTGCTTAGTTTATGCTCATGAATAACCGATGCTAAAGACTGTGCCATGAGATGCTCAATGACCTTATTCTTATAAATATTATATATTGTATCACACCACCAAAGAAGTCGTATCAATGCCAATTTAGCATCTGAAACATTGTCCCTAACTCTTGTTGTTTCCATATTGAATGCACGCAATGCAAAAGCTGATTTTCGTAGGCTTGCCGGTAGGTGCAACAGACAAAGATAATTTTCATAATCATATGAACACATTTGTTGCACACAATATGAGAAGGCAGTTTGCAAACTACTCGAAGAATAAGTTTCATTCATGTAATTAGCAAGAACCTATGATGCTTGAATTCTATATCAATCCACCTCGTGAGATTATGAACAGAAACGAGGTCTTCAACCAACCTTTGTTGTGAAGTGTCCCGCCAGATTGCTACAAGATTTTATCTTTTCTTCAGATTGACAGGGCACCATGAAAGCCGTAATTCTGAGTTCTCCTGCCAGTGAAATCACCATCGGAAACTTTTAATGGAGTCGCCAGAGCATGTGCAACCAACATTTCCCTATGACCAACTGCTCAACCAGGCCTTAGGACTATGAAAATGTCGTTCTCCCAGGGATAGATATCAACTTCGATTCCCCGGCAACGGCACCAAAATGTTGACACTCAGAACTGAATTTGGGTTGCATGCAAATCAATCCCGAGGCAACCTCGAACCACTTTGGATTGGAAGCTACCCGCCCAACCCGAGAGGGATCTCTTGAACAATGTCACAATATGATCTTCAGTAAGCGTGAAATGGTGGGCAGATTTATGGGTAAATGATAGTTTTGGATTTTTAAAGTTTGGGGGTTGGACCAAGGAAACAGTCCATTGGGCATGGAGTCAAGTGAAAACCGAAGAAAGGAGATAATAACAGTGATCGTATAACTTGCGGAAAATGAGGCAAAGTAAGTCTATATTTCAGCGATTGATAATCATGATGCGGTAGCAGAAAAAGAAAAGGAAAAGCCATCACAATGAAAGCATCTATCAAGGATGAATTTTCACTACAATTTTAGAGGAAAAATATAGGAGGTTGATAACTAGATGCAGAGCGCTTATCTGGAACGAATTCTGACTAGTCACCATAGAACGCAACACATATATATCAACTGTGTGTAAGGAGCATATAAAATGAATTCCAAACAAATTTTAACACAACCGAAAAGGAAGAGATGAACAATATGATAATGACAACAAGGAAAACATACTGAAAGAATTAACCGTGATGAATCTCACAATCTCAAATAAAAACTTCGTCTGTATTACTCCACTCCGGGTTTACAAAATGACTCGGTTTACAAAAGGAGCCCCTCTTCAAAAGAGGTTTTTTCCCCAGCTCGCCCCATGCCTTCTTTTCTCTGTTACATCAATCAGTCTTTTAAAAGAAAAATCTAAAATAAATCTCTTTGTGTTCCAAGAAATATGAAACAGTTTGCCTTCACCGGACTCTGCGACTGCCAGATGTGTTGTTAGCTCCTTTAAACCGTTACTAATAGCTTTGACAAGTGGTGTATGGATGATTCCTTTGTATTATCAGATAGAATATTTGGTAAGCTACTGCTTGCAGTGCTTTCTTCTGAGAAACGCCATAATGCAATAAGGCCAGAGCGGTGCCACTGCATCCTAACACCTCCCTTGACAAGATAGGGCTGGTAAAGTCTTCACACATATGTTTCAACAACACGCCTTTGAAGTGTATGATCACTGTGGTCAAACAAAGCGACAAGTGCATATTCAACAGCTAACGGTGTGTTTACCAGATCCTCCATCTTCTTATCAATAACACTTTTTCTTCGGGGTGTATAAGTTGGCTCTCCTTTAGGATCTTTTCTCGGTCGTGGAGGTTTTCGTTCCATAACTGAAGCAGACTGTTTGGACAGCAGGGCACAGATGAAAACCCTGTACGTTTTGAGGTTGACAGAAATGAGGTGGATGGGTACGACATCAATTTTTATATCATGGTGGTGGTGGTTGTCCTTATGCGCGCCTGCACCCTATGATTGTGATCTTTCACGATATCGGAGGTATCTTGAAGCCATGTGTGGAAGAATCCAGGTGGAATGACAGTGAAATCCTCATCGGACTTTCTTTTCCGTCTTCTTTTTATTTCATTGTTAATCCCAACAGGTTTCGGTGGAGGTTGAACACTCTGTACATCGGCTTCTGCCTCTTGAGCCTTCTCTTCATCCTGTTGAATTTCATTTATATCGGCTTGAAATTGCGGCTCTAAATTTACGCTTGATAGGTTCTCCATCATCTTGTCGTCTGCAGGTGGTGGTATGCGGTCTTCTTCATCGAATCTATAAATCCCATCATGCGGCCGATCTTCAAATGCGAAGTCCACTGGAAGAGTGATATCTTCGGGGTTGGCCTGAAACATCGGTATTTCATCCTCTGCTGGTGCTTCCGGAATGAGAAAGAAGTCTTCCATGGAGATGCGGTGTTCACTCGACATTCTTATCTGCATCATGAGCTACTCTATTTCATCGGTTTCTTCAAAGACGTAGTTTATAGTTATGGCTTCGAATCTAGCCTGTGATTTTTCTCGTGGAAACACTGTGGTATCAGTTCGCAACGGGGCAATCTTTGTCATATGCTTTACCTGATTCATGAACTTGGTAACATCATCTTTTTTGTTCGGAAGCTCGTTAGTCCCAGGTCTTTCGACAGACTGTAAACAATATGCACATGCTCCTTCTGAGAAATTTTATCGGTGGCCAAAATCTCTGCAATGCTTGTGAACTTTGGAGATGAAAATACTGGTCCCGAATAGATCTTGTCGCAGACAAGATGAATGTTATTTTCGGATACAAAAGCTAGCAACTTTCTTAGTGTTGTAGCGTCCATAGTGGTTCCTAATGGATTTGAAGGATTTGTTATCAACAGACCCTTCACTTGTATATTTTGAACCTTGGTATGTTGATAGGCTGCTTCAAGCACAGGTAATGTTATCTGAAAATTATTACTACTGGTGCACCGGACAAGTATCAGCTCCACTCATGTGTGCCATTTTAGATCTATGTAAAAACATGAGTTCCGTATTGAATTATACAAGTGCCTAAGTTGAATAGGAAATTTTCAATATCTGTTACAACATGTGTCATAGTTCCTCTCATGTTCTTTAAGATTTTTGGACTCATAACCAATGACATGTCCATTTTGAGTGAGGACTCCACCAAATCCTTCCTTGCATGCATCTGTACATACCACAAAACTTTCATTTGGGTCAAAAATATTTAAAATAGGAGCACTAGTAAGTAACTCTTTCAGGGGATTAAAGTTCTCTTCACACTCTATTGTCCATTCAAATTTAATTCCCTTCTTTTGCAAAGAAGTGATGGGATGAGCAATCTTAGAGAACCTTGCAATAAATCTTGTGTAGTAACCAGGTAACCCCATAAAATATCTGACTTCTGAAACATTCCTAGGGGTTGGCCATCCTCTAAAGGCTTCAATCTTCTCTGGATCTATTGTTATACCTCATTCTGAAATAATGTGCCCCAAGTAATGGATTTGTTCTTGGTAAAAAGCACACTTACTGAGCTTGGCATACAAATGATGTTCCCTCGGCACTTGCAATACCAATTTTAGGTGATGTTCTTGATCTTCCTCAGACTTGGAATAGACAACTATGTCATCCAGAAATACTACGACAAACTTATCCAAATAATTTATGAATATACCATTCATTAAGCACATAAATACAACTGGTGCATTGGAAAGTCCAAATGGCACCACTACAAATTCACAATGGCCATACCTGGCTCTAAAGGTTGTCTTAGGGATGTCTTCTTCCTTGATTCTTACCTGATGGTACCCTAATCTCAAGTCTATTTTTGAAAATATCTTTGCCCCTCTTAGCTGATCAAAGAGGTCATCAATTCTGGGTAGAGGGTACTAGTTCTTTACAGTGGATTTATGCAATTGTCTAAAGTCAATACACAGCCTCAAAGTTCCATCTTTCTTTTTGGCAAAGAGTAATGGTTCTCCCCAAGGTGAAACATTTGGATGTATGTACCCTTTCTTCAACAATTCCTCCAACTACATTTGTAATTATTTTAAGTCGGGCGTACTCATTCTGTAAGGTGTTTTTGATACTAAGGCAATTCCTGGCACGAAATCAATAGAGAAATCTATCTCCCTCTTTGGTGGCAACCCTGGTATTTCTTGGAATACATCTTCAAATTCTTGTAGTACCGAAAATTCTTCAAGGCTTGGCCCCTTTGTCTTTTATGGCTCCTCCACATGGGCTGCATACAATTGACATCCTTTTCTGAAACATCTCTTTAGTTGTAAGGCTGAAATATCCCTTATAGAGATGGGTCTTGGAACTCCTTTCGTGGTGCTTTGTTTTCCCTCTTCATAAAGATATGTAAATGTCTTGTTATGACAATCTACGACAACATGATGCTTGTCCAACCAATCCATTCCAGTTAGAATATCATAATATCCCAATGATATAATATTTAGATCATCATAGTATTCACGCCATTAAGACTTATGGAACAACATCTAACCATATCGTGGATTCTCCTTTTGGTTCCAATAGCTAGTTGAACCAAACTTGATTTTTCAAGCTTATTTTTCTCCAAACGTAATCTATCCACTATTTTAGGATCAATGTAAAAATGACTTGCTTCTGAATCAATTAAAATAGCAACAGGCTGATTAATAATCTTACCTTCCACCTCGATCTAAGGCTGCATAAATTATTCCCATGTCTTCTACTGTTGTAGCCTCTTGGATGTTGTGCATGGTCTTCACTCTATCCTTTATGTGAGGGAAATCCTTTTACATGTGATCTTCTTTGCATCCCCAACATTGGATTGGTGGTCTTCCCCTTTTTCCCAAGGAGTCTTCTCTATTGGATTCATCCTTAGCATATTGGTCTTGATGTTTTTTATTAGGGATATTTCTATTGAAAGGAGGTTTGAATCCCTTCCTCCTCTGATTAGATTTCTCCTTCTTCTTATCCTTCCAAGATTTATGCATGGACTCTTTGCCTTTTCCTTGCTCATACAGGTACTTAGCCTTCCTGGGTTCATCATATTGAATCTTCTCTTTATAAAAGGATGGTAATCCACTTAAAAACCTTTGTACTTTTACCTTCTCATATTTTATAAACCCCACATACTTTAGCAACCCCAAGAACTTCCTTTCATACTCTACCATGGTCATGCTTCCCAGCCTAAGTTCAAATAACTCCTACATTTTCTTGTCATAGAAGTGTTTTGAAAGGTACTACTTCTGAAACTATTTCTTGAACTACTTCCAAGTGAGCCTACTCTCATCAATATGCTCAACTTGCTTTAGTTGATCCCACCACATATCAGCTTTCCCATGTAAATGGTATGTGGAAATCTTAGCTTCCATGTTTGATGAGTATACCTTATGAGTCTAGGCAACCATGCCTCAGCATCATCTTCCCTTTCTCTTTCACCATCAAAGGATGGTGGTGTAAGTTTCCTCAACTCTCCTTGCAAACTATCCAATTCATGTGTTCTTCTTTGGTGTCTGATAGGAGACACCTTTGGACTACCTAGGGAATCTTCAAATGAATAAAATTTCCTTTCTGAATAGGGAGGTGAATGATGCCTATGAGTTCTGCTAGCACTTCTTGAATAACCAGTTCTTCTGCGGTCATCTCTTATGTCATGACATCTTCCCTCTTCCTCATGTTTTGAGTTTGATCCATTCTTTGCTTGCCTCTGCAATTGATTTAAGCTTTGCATCACTTGAACATTTATTTGATTTTTTCTCTTATCAGTCTCTCATTGTCTCCCTTACAACTTTGCACTTCTATTTTCAGGCTTCTCATAGTCTCTATCAATGTTTCTTCCTCCCCTCTTGCCTAGTGTCCGTTGGATTTTGTCTCTGTGTTACCGACTCTGATATTCTGACATTTGGCCTCTTTATCATGGATAGAAGCTCCCTCTCATTCCTCCATTTCTTGAATACACCTACTGAACTGATATGTTTAAACCCCTTAATTTTGCAAAATGTGCAAGCCACCATTTTGTTAGAATTATGCATATAAATTTTTTTCCAAACAATGCTACATGTCCTTTTTCTTCTCAATTCTTGAAGAATATATTATCATTCTCCACATTATAAGAATTCCATATTATCCTTTAGCTGATAAAAAATTCAATTTTGCACAAGTGCTTCCTTCAAACCACTTTCCATGTGGCCACAGTTTGAAACCACAGGCTTATTCGTTCTTTAGCACCTTCCTCTGTATTATTCATTAAAGAGCAGCAGATATTGAATTGCATTTTGAAATTAAGGGTGGTTGGGTGGTGCAAGGGCAGGTTGGAGCCTGCAGGGGAGTAGGTGCTTACTTGTCAGTTGTAGATGACTAAATAGGGGGTTGTAGACTCCTTCCAGTTGTAGCTGGTAAATAGGATGTCGAAGCATCCTTTCAGTGGTAGTTGATAAACTAGGGGGTCGTAGCCTCCTTCCAGTTGTAGATGGTAAATGGGGTGTGGAGGTATCCCTTCAGTTGTAGCTGAAGAAACTTGGGGACAGTCTCTCCATCAAGTTGTAGCTTGAAAACAGTTTTGTAAAAGAACGTTTTATTAATGAGAGAAGAGTTGGTGGTTTTCCATGTTGGGTTCCATGATAAAATCATGTGTTCATAAGGGTTTGTTGTTCATCATATATTGCTTAATTGAATATTTAATGTGTGTGCTTAATATTGATGAAATTAAAAATCAAAAAGTAGGAAATATTGATTCACCACCTCCCCCACCCCTCTCAGTATTGTTGGATATTACATCAATTGGTATCAGAGCGAGGTTCCTTTAAAAACCCTCTAACAAATTGAAAGGAAGATCAAATTAAGCACACATGGATGGACAAAAGATTTACACTGTGAATGGAACTCCAATACCTGGAAAAGAAGAATACATATTTTGGAGTATAAGAATGGAAAGTCATATGAAGGCATTGGGACTTGAAGTATGGAATTCAGTGATCACTGATTACTTCCCACCAAACAGAGTAAGGACTCTAGCTCAAAAGAAAGCCAAGAAAAGTAACTCAATGGCAATGAATAAAATCCTTGATGGATTACCTGATGATGTCAAAGAGAAGATAGGTGAATGTAACTCTGCAAAGGAACTTTGGAACAAGATAAAATAACTCTACTCAAATGAGAAGTCAAATGAAGCATTTCAATCATAACAAAGTTCAGTCTAATACAATTCTAGTGATGAAGATTCTTTTGAAAAAGACTCAGACATTGAAGCAGTGCTTGAGTGTGCTTTGGATGAACTGAGAAAATATAAACAAAGGTGTAAACAACTGAAGGATCTCATGTTGGAGCAAAGGAGGAAACAAGGTTCAAAGAAGAAAGAACTTGAGAAAATCATAGTTAACTTTAGAATCCAAGTCCAACTGGATCAAAAGAGATTGGAATCCTTGGAACAATTTTTTAATAAGGAGCAACAAAACGTGGAAGAGCTCAAAAAACAATAGCTAGAAAGTGAGGAAGAAAATCAGACCTTAAAAAGACAACTAATATCCTTACAAGAGGATCTACACAGTTCAAGACAACAAGCAGCCATTAGCATGGAAGAAGCCAATAATTTTAAACAAGAAGTTGTTGGACTCAAGGATCAACTGAAGACTGTTGAAAAAATCAAGAAAGGAACTGAAGCCCTTGATAAAATTCTCAGTCTACAAATATTTCCCTCGAACAAATTTGGCCTTGGATATGACCAAGTACACATGGTTAAAGGATCAAGTCCTATTACTCATATTGATGTAGAAGATGACAAGTGTTGTGATGATACCTCCAAAGAAAAAACTATGCAGCAGAAGGATGACAAGAATGCAAACTCATATGCTCAAGAACCTACTCATCCTCCCAACAAGAGTAATCTCAAAAGAAATAGAAATCACAAGAAAGAAGACCAAAAAACTCCCAAGTACAAGAGTGGATCCTATGTCTATTGTTTTTATTACGGTCACAAGGATGTTGACTACAGAACCAAGAGACACAGGTTGAAAAAACAAGTAAACACATGCAATTCAAGTGAAATGAAAGATCCTAACAACAAGATTGGGCTTGATTATGTGAAGAAATAAAGTATTATTTCCCCTACATTCAATACTAACAAAAAGGAGTTGACAAATAAATTCATTTTCAGAAGATCTTCACAGATGTTCAGGGGTTATTGTTATTCATGTAATAACTATGGACATAAATCTATGAATTGTAGAGCATATGAAAGGAAAAACTTAAGGGTTAAGAACTATAACCTTAAATATAACCAAACAATAAATCAAGTTAAAAGTAGAAATTATAACTCCTTTGCACCTCTACAAGAAAGGAACCTAGAATGCTTCAGATGTCATAGTTATGGACATAAAGCCAATAATTGAAATTTAATGCAAGTCTCAGAAAAAACAAAGTTCATTAGAGAGTAAACGAAGATTTGGAAAGAAAAAACATCAAAAGAGGAATGTCTTATTGCCTTCAAAGCCCAAGATAAAGAATATCTATGGTATCTTGACAGTGGGTGCTCAAAACATATGACAGGAAACAAGGACAAGTTTTTGAACTTAAAGAAACAAGAGAATACTCAACCTCTTCTATGAAATTCGTGGAATTAAAAAAAAAATAGCAATTCTCTATTGCCAGAACACCTCAGCAAAATGGGATTGCTGAGAGAAGGAATAGAACAGTCCAGGAAGCTACAAGGACTATGCTCAATGAAACAAAATTATCTAATGGATATTGGAGAGAAGTTGTAAGCACAGCAGTATACATATTGAACAGAGGCCATCTCGGGACTAATAGTAATAAGACTCCTTATGAACCCTGGTTTGGAAGAGCTCCTTCGGTAAAATACTTCAAGACCTTTGGAAGTAAGTTTTACATCAAAAGGCTTGATGAGAATCTCATAAAATTTGATGCTAGATCTGATGAAGGTATCTTTCTTGGATATGTTTCTACCAAGAAAGCATACAAATTCTACAATCTTAGGTTACATAAAATTGTTGAGAGTGCAGATGTCAAGGTGGATGATTTAAAAACAATAAGGATCAAACATCAAGAGACTATACTTGACAATGAATATGAATGTGAAGATGATGATGAGTCAGTTGGTACACAAGCAGAAGTTGTGCACTTAGAAAGAAGGTTGAGAAGTCAAACACCCAAATCAAGTTCTTGAACAACTCCATGACCTTGGATGAGATCTTGGATAGTCAGAGATCACCAAATGACAAATCTAGTTTTGGCTATAACATGGAAGAAATTATTATTCCTCAGAAATCTGATGCAGGTCTCTCATTTATAAAAAAAAAAAAGTGAAGGTTGGTCTGACGCAGGTCCTTCATGTTCAAAGAATGAAAGCAACACTACAATGTCTAGAAGATCAGGTCAAGGAAGACATCCAGAAGCTACTCATACACCTCAAACCTTGGGTTGTAGGCATCATGGGAGAAAACAAGTTGGTAGGTTCAACAACAGTATAAGATGTTGGAACTACAATCTTGTTGGACATATTGCTACACATTGTTACACTATGAGATGCTACAGTTGTGGTGGATATGGCCACAAAGCCCATAACTATTGGAACTCAAGAAGACAGTCAATGAGAAATGCTTCATACAATACGACAAGAAGAGTAAAGAAAACATGGAAGAAAAATGAAGTTGCAGTAATAGAAGATCAGAGAACAAAGTTCAACAAACCAGGACATTCACATATGTGGATAGCAAAGACTGAACAAGTGAACATGAGTGAAATCAATTGTTGCAAAAATAATTGCAATCATGTGACAAGCATAGTATAAACTTTCTCAAAAGACTTTAGAGCAATGCACAGTAGAAAAGTATCATGGATAGAGATGGATACATCTGGCTAGAGATCGATGAGAATCAATGCACAGATCTAAGGGTCATTTGAAAAATATTAGCTACAACTGCGCAATGTTCCAGTAGGATAGCAATATCCGCAACAGTAGCATTATGATATACATGACATCCTATAGAGATAAAAAGAGGAGAGACCTTGTCAAGAAGAGCTACCCTTTTTAGAAACAAAGGGGGGGAATAGTAAGAGGCAGAGAGAGTAGAGTGACAGGGGGAGTTATTCAGTTATGGCACCCAGAGCATGATTGTAGGGGGAGTTATCGAAGTTCATATATTGATCAGTAGCATAATTGTAGGGGGAGTTATCGGAGTTCATATATTGATCAGTAGCATATAGACAGACAGATCATAGGAGGAGAAATCCTTTTCCATTGATGTCAAAGGGGGAGAGTAACTTCAGAGGAGAGAAGCATCATCACAGGGGGAGATTGTGTATGAAGTTGGTGTGTTGCCATCCATGACAAAGGAGGAAATTTTTGGACATAGTTTCATTAATGTGTTGTCATTGACGTCAAACAGTATAACAATATGCAAAGTTCATGACAAATAAATATATGCAGTATAATAGTTAGCAGAAAATGTCAGACAGTATGCAGAGATCAAAGCTCAGATGGAAGAGATCATTGTAGAAATGTCGTCAGGATCGATGGAAAGACTGAGAAGTTGATCGATGCACAAGAAAATGTGAGAAGCCTCAGTAGTTGTCCGATCAAGAAATTGACGGTGTTGATTGTCTCATGTAACGAGATTTATGCAACATTGGAAGTGCGAAAAATATTATGTAGGTTTATATACATAGCACTCTCCATAGCTTATCAACACGTAGTGAAAGGGTATGGTGGGGGTTCTAGGTGCTTGGACTCCTCGAGAAGCTCACCATCCTGGAGCCTGGGACGACCTGTCAGGCCCCCTACTATTTGGTCAAAGCGACAATAACTGTCAATATGATGACGAAGGATCTCGGTCGTTCATTGGAAATATTATATATATATATATTGCACGTAGTTCATATGAGTGATAGTGAGCTTAAGGATCATTGGAGGATTGGTCAACAATCAGATCAAGTTGCAACCATCGGATATGCAAGCGCAGATCAAGGGAAAGGATCGATTGTGGAGTGCGACGGGAGAATTAAACAACCTGTTAATTCCAATCCCGCAATTAGTCTAGATAATCGATCGTCACTCGCCAAATAGATCTACAGTTGGCATCAGTTCCACTACCAATAAGAAGTTTTTCCATTACAGAGCTCGACGATAGTTTTAAACGTCGTGCTAGTTGGGACCCCACAATCATCCTTGATCGTTGATCTACTCTGGGAGCATTCTTGACCGATGGATCAATTGAGTGGAACGATAGGATAAGAAAGGCAAAAGGGTTGAGATCCCGAATACCTGAATTCTCGATAGCCATTGGATTGAGTTAATATTTTTTGGGTTAAAGAAGGACCATCAGATGTGGTCATATGGAATAATAAAAATAAAGGTAAAAGATAATACATCGCTTAAGTTGATAAGCCCGTGGTTTTGCATTGTTGGTCTTATGAAAATGGTTTGAAGGAATTGCCTCTGCAGAACTCGGTTTCTGCAATATTTGCAGAGTTATCAAACTAAGTTAAATGAAATCGATCCATACCTATGATCGATTAATGAAAAGCATTTTCTTTAAATTGAAAAGGCTTCTCGATAATATTTGGATAAAGAAAAACAAACGAGATTATTGTTAAAAGAAGGGGTGCGATGGTCCAAACAAAGGACACAATGTTTCATAGCTCACACCAATTGGAAGAATATATAAACAAGAAAGAGTGCTGAGAAGAAGGCGGCTCTGTAGTTCAGATAACTAGATCAAAACGGAACCATAGTTCAAGAAGAAGAACTATTGGTTCTAATGGACCTGTCAATGTCTTATTGAAGATCAAGAACAAAAGCAAATAGAGTAACAGTTATGCAATCTAGTATTTGATATAGACGACCTTTATTGGACTGCAACAGATTCATTGAAGATTAAATTATAGAATCCAGAGAACAAGAGATGAAGTTTGACTGCAGATAACCAGAAGACCATACAAGCAGAGGTTGCAGTAGACAAGTAGAAAGTGCAGCAGTTAATAACTCTAAGAAGACTTGTAGACTTGATAGTATCTATGTGTGTTTATGAACACCTTGAACAGAGTACAGTAAAAGAGTTATAATTTTTATAACCTGCATAAATGGAGGAAGGGTGGAGCAAGGGAAAACAAGTCGAAGTCAAACAAGTCAAATCTGATAAGACTTGTGTTAATGGTTGCATAAATCAAATTCATTGAAGAGCAGCAGAGATTGAATTGCATCGTGAAATTAAGGGTGGTTGGGTGGTGCAAGGGCAGGTTAGAGCCTGCAGGGGAGTAGGTGCTTCCTTGTCAATTGTAGCTGACTAAATAGGGGGTCGTAGACTCCTTCCAGTTGTAGCTGGTAAATAGGGTGTCAAAGCATCCTTTCAATGGTAATTGATAAACTAAGGGGTTGTAGCCTCCTTCCAGTTGTAGCCGGTAAATGGGGTGTGGAAGCATCCCTCCAGTCGTAGCTGAAGAAACTTGGGGACAATCTCTCCATCAAGTTGTAGCTTGAAAATAGTTTTGTAAAAGAACATATTATTAATGAGAAAAGAGTTGGTGGTTTTCCCTGTTGGGTTCCACGATGAAATCTTGTGTTCATAAGGGTTTGTTGTTCATCATATATTGCTTAATTGAATAATTAATGTGTGTGCTTAATATTGATGAAATTAAAAAGCAAGAAGTAGGCAATATTGATTCACCCCCCCCCCTCTTAGTATTGTTGGATATTCCATTAGTTCGAGGGCTTGGTTACTTCTGGATCCTTTTTTGCCTCAAATTGATCACCATTACCTTATCATGAGACCGGTGTTGGGACCAAGTCCTTCGGACTTCGGACTTCAGCTATTCCCCCTTTCCAATCTCTGATTTCTCCCGAAGTTAAACTGCACCAAAGCCCTTCCAATAACTCTTCTATAAAAAATGGACGGTTGACACTTAATCTCCCATTGAATGGACGGTCCTGCCCCCATTTGGAGGCTTCAACGAGATCGACAGTCTACGACCTAATCAGGCATTAAGACAGATGACTCTCAACCAATTCGAAACTTCGATGCTCTGGGGCTATGAAATATTTCCCCTTACCGAGTCTTCCACTTCATCGGAGTGGCAATCCGTCGAAGTGCTTACATTGTTCTTCCACGGTTTAATCGGATAGTCCTTACACACTTCGGAATTTCATTGCTCCAGGGCTACGGGATATTTCCATTCCTGAGTCCACCACTTCCTCAGAGTGAAAATCTGCCTAAGTAATCACCCATCTTCCCTCTAATTGATCCGACGGTCGAGAAAGGTCCCAAAGGGATCCTAGATCGACGGGTTGCGTGCCTTCACGAATTCGGGCTTCGACACTTTTCACTGATAGAAACTTGGAAACCCCCAGAGTCACATACAACTGGAAATGACACGACACGATGATGTCACTTAGGGTGATGTGGACCCGTGGCACATGTGCCACGTGTCACTAAAAACGAACAGATCGACGTATAAAAGGTACCAAATACAGGTGACATGTGTCCCTAGATGAAACCCCTACCACGTGGCATAAGTCACATCATCAACCCCATGGACAATCCACACTCCTCCAAATCCAATGGTCTGCACGACCTCATGGCCTTACACTTAAGTGCATTTGTCACTTCGGGGCTTCGATGCTTTGAGGTTTTGCTCTGCAACATACTTAGTATTCATGGGAGAGGTGAAGTTTCGACGCATAAAATTCACCACCCTTACACCACAGCAACATCTGATGGATCGCAACACTCCCGAAGTCCTTCCCTCGATCTAACGGTCGACTAGAGTTATGGGACTTCGGTGCTCCGGGGCTCTGAGTTGTGATAATTCAACAAAGTTTAAAACTCTGGAAATGGTTAATTTCAGCTGACCATGATCAATGGTGAAGATCTCCCTGCGCCTCCAATCATATTGTATGGATAACGGGACTTTGCGACTTCGACCTTCAGTAGTTCAGGCTTTTCCTGCCTACCAAGATTACGGAAGCGACGAAGTTCTGAAGCCTTACCTTTCATGGTTGGCTTCGATAGATGGTTGATGATCCATCAGCTAGATCTCATTGTTGGAACTTAATCTTCCCAACTTCTTTATTTCACCTCTATAAGACGACCCCCGCTCACCTACCCTTCGATACAACGATCCAGATCTCCCTTGATCCCACGGTGGTGATCACTCCTGAATTTGAAAGGGACGGTTACGATCCTTCGATCCCTTACAAAAGGTCTCCGACGTCCTGGCTTCTACACAGACTTTGCAACACCATTTCTCCTCAGCCTCATTTTTTCAAGGTCATAATCGATCTCAACCACGAGACTCTTACCACCAAATCCGACCCATACCAGCCTGATGTTTCAACTAGTAGCTCTGATACCAATCTGTAACATACCCATCCACCCACAGGTCGGGCTACGCCACTTCAAGCCCGCTCTGGGCTAAAATCGACTTCTGATCTAACTTCTAATTAGTAAAGAATGTGTGAAGTATTCATATGCATAGATCAAGATTCATGCTTCAACATAAATAAATGAGACCTATGACACACACAACAATAACCAGCAAGCATCCATTCTATGGATACAGAATTCATAGATAAATAATTAAACATCGAAATAAATACACAAGTAAATAAAACCATAACATAGAGCACTTGTCTTTAATGAAATAAATCATCAACTGGTTGCAGACCAAGGACGTTCCACTCAACCATAGACATTGTTGTTCCAAGTTTCAACAACAATGTCACCCCTGAGCCAAGGCTATGAATCCACAAGGATGGTTCTAGAGTGTCACTCGTCTTCCCAAACCAGTAAGCACTCAAGCTCTCATAGGATTCTCAGCACCCACAACAATCCAAGTACACCAACCCTCGTATACCCATATTGCACAACCCAATAGAATGGACCCATTCGTTCCCACGCAGTCCCTCAGACTATCCATCTCCTTCTAGGGTTCTAGTGTAGTTGGTCCATAATCTCCATGCCTGGACTCTCAGGATTCACAATTGTGAGCAAAACTAAACACAGGCCAAAGAATATCAGACATGCAGGCCTTAATTTTTGGCTGGAATACACCAGCAGTCTTTACAGCCAACCAAACCTTGGCTCTCCTCCAATAGTTTGTTCTCCCTTCCCAAGCCAAACACGAATGAGGAACGACGAGTGGGTGAAAAAGTGAAAAGAGTGAGGACATGGTGAAAGGTGTGAACAACGAGCAATTTCATGAATGAGTGAGTGAATGAATGAAGAAGAAGTGACCATAAGAACAAGAACAATAACCCCCCAAACAAACAAAGGACGAGTTTATGTAATTCTTGGAATTAAGGAATCACTTGGCCTCCCCCCCCAAGAAGCTCATGTAACTGTTATTCTCCATTAAAACAAAAATGGGTAAATAAAATATAAAATAAGTACTTATCCCCTCAATCCCCCTCTCTTGTGGAATCATAGCCCCCTATAACTCTTGTCCTTGTCCATCTAGCAACCAAATATGTATTTATTATTAATAATGATCAAAAAATTACATTTCCTAGGCACACTGACCTCTTTCAATTATTTGGGCACTATGGTCTTTCATGGATTAACAAAATACATTATTTAATACAGGCTCAAAACTCGGGGTGTTACATCGACTTGCATCGTTCATCATATTTCATAATCAAGATCCATTTCACACAACTTGGCTTTGGTTCCTTTGCATTCTGACGATTTTCGTAATTTTGAGTTATTATGAGTCATATTTTAATTAATTTCACTAAGAAGGTCATTTTGGGCATAATACTTGGAGAAACCTCTTAGTGTAATAGCTCATCAGAATCAGGAGGAAGAGCACTACAGGATTAGATGATGAGAAGTGACTTTCAGTGGCCGAAGAATCCATAGGGACAAATAAATCACTTTTTAGAGGAAAAAAGACCAATTAATTAATAAAGTGATTTGATTAAAGAATAATAAATAAATAAAAGTAAAAGTCACTTGGAGAGAAAAGGTGAACATGGGGGATAAAAGAGAGATAGGGGCCTCTATTCTCTCATTATGTTGATTATCATTTTGATGTCTCGCTTCTTTCTTGAGAGCCCATGATACTTGGGGTTTTGAGAGTTTTGATTGAACAAGCCTTGTATATCAACCTGGTGGTGAAAGATTCCACCTTTCCTGATCCAATCTTGGCCAAGGAAGTGAAATATTCCTCCCTCACCATTCTAGTTCAGGTTCTATTCTATTCAGTGGCAGTTTGTGGAGGCAAGGCGTATTGGTGGAGGTTTTCTTCAGAGCTAGGGCACATTTTTCTTAAGAGAGTAGTTCGATTTTCTTAGAGGTGATTAGATCTTCAGCAGATCTCACTCTAGGAGCATTTGCCATCACCCTAGCCCCTATTTGCATCAGTATTGGAGGGTATTCTTCAGTCCATTCTTCCTACCAGTGGGATGCATTTCTGGTTGAGGAGGTCGCATTTTCCATAGGAGATCTTGTATTATGGTGGGGAAGATCTTTCCCAATAGATTGGAGATTTGGCATAGGGGTTTCCCGGGCCCCAATCTACAAATTAGCATTTGGTTTTAGTGGTGTGGAGATCATATTTATTTATCTAAGGAGTTCGATGTATATGTTCTTAGAGAGACTGTTGTTGGAGGTTAACCAGTGAAACTACAGCCCATAGGTTACTCCTATCATCTTACCATCACTAGATCTACCATCTCACATAGTTTTGTAGAGGTTTGAGGCCATCAGAGAGGAGGTCATACTTTCCTTGGTATATTCCAGCCAGGAAGTGTGCATTGTTTCAGATAGGGCATCACCTACAACAAAGGGTAACAGTTGGACGTCAGTGTTACTTGGTATTCATCTTGGAGAGGATTTTGAAAGCCTATATATTCATCTCTCTATTGTATCTTGGAGGCATTATAAGCCATGCACTCTATTCTCTTATAGGTATTCAGATCTGGTCCATTTTGTATGAGGTCAACTATATAACTAAATAAAATCAGATCTGAGGTATTTGTGGCTATTTCTTGTGTTATTTGTCTTGCATCTTGTTGAGTATATTCCATTGTTATATATTTATCATTTACTGGCTACAAACACAAAAAGAACCATCACCATAAACCTAGTGAAACTCAAGAAGACAAAAATCTGAAAAGTGTTTGACAAAATACCACAACTAGAAAATATAAAACTTAAAATGTTCCAAGCAAATTTGGTTGGGAACATTACACTGGTATCAGAGCCAATTTCCTTCACCAGCCTGTGATATACATTGATGTTCTAGAGGAGAGATGGATTTTACAGATGTTGCAGAAGAGATTATATGTTGTAATGAGGAATATCAAGCCCTTAGTGAGACATTCAGGGCTCAAGTGACATTTCAACAGTTCGTATCCATCAAAAAACCTAGGTGGAGCAAAGATGAGGTTACATGTTGGATCAAAAGGATAGAAGAAATCAATCATTAGATCGACCTACCTAAGGAAAGCAAAGACACAACATTCAACGAGGTAGATGCATCACTACCAACTAGTAGATGGAAGGAAGCACAGAATGAGCCTACACTCATTAGGAGCAAGAAACTTTGCTACAGTTGCAAAGAGCCTTGGGAGCCATATCACAGATGCAGGGGTAAAGGGAAAGTG
Organism: Picea engelmannii; assembly: GCA_009831015.1. Classification (NCBI taxonomy): domain Eukaryota; kingdom Viridiplantae; phylum Streptophyta; class Pinopsida; order Pinales; family Pinaceae; genus Picea; species Picea engelmannii. The sequence continues at coordinate 448,421 of ML777402.1, read as the reverse complement.
CATTACATTGACGTGCACTATAATAGTTATGAGGAGGATGAGTACAAGGATGAGGACTTAGATGCCTCATTAGAGCAGTCTCAGGATTCTTGTGCACCTAAAGGACAGTTGGATGGACAGGATAATAGCGCATGTGCGTTAGCGGTCAGCATAGTGGTGACACGTGTAAGGAATCATAGGTGTTAACACTTGGTATGAGGATATGTGTGGGGGATATTGTTCCTCCCATGGAGTTGAGCGTGATACAGTCCTTACCTTCTTGGACATTTATGATAGATAGGACACAAGAGGATATCAGTAGCATTCTAGAGATGGTAGAGGAACCTTGTGTAGCATTTGAACACAAGGAACATATGGATCTACAGACCCAAGAGGAGAGGTATGGCTTGGAGCCAATTGACTATATACATACCTATGAGTGTGAGGAGAGTGAGTCGCCTCTTTTGGGGAGTCTATTGTTAGATCATGTTGTGCAGACCGACAACTTGTTGGGATACTCACTTCCAAGACCAGTCTACAGTGATGAAGATGCACTCATATTTGGTCAGGATGACCATATCCCATGTTTGGACACATATGTATGGGATCCAGGTGCAAATGACATTAGTAGAGTGAGCACGCATGAGGATACATCTGCTCATACAGGATACAGTGCGATTCATATGGGGGTAGCAGTTGGTGATGGTGTGCACTGACATATAGGAGGACTCAGTATCACATTGGACAATGGGCAATTCAGTGCCTTATATTTTGAGGATGGTGTTGTTGGGGATTCTATTCTTGACACTAGCAGTGAGAGGCCTGAATTAGCACCTCAACAAGATTGTGATCAAGAGCCACAACACTTGCCATGACAGTTGAGAGTCAGTGAGGATATGATCATGGCAGCCACTAGATGCATTGATGATACACACTCAATGGTGGCATAATATTGTTGGAGGGCCTTGATGGCACATGATAGTTTGGATGGGGGATTTTCCATTAATGACTTCCATACACTCAGGGAGACAGTGACTGTGATGAGGGTCGACTACCAGCAGTTGTTGATGGATAGAGATTACCTATTGGAGGTTATCGAGATGTATCACATGGCATTGATGGAGAAGGAGATTGAGGTGTACCAACTCACTCATGAGTTAGTGATCACACGAGGATTCTTGAAAGGCGCACAGACAACCCTTCAAGAATCAAGGTCGAGATTATAGGAGCTACTTGAGGAGACTAATCAGGGATCCTCTACATCTATCTCAACAGAGAGTAAGATATATCCTTCAACTACGTTGCTAGAGGGTGTTGATGGTTGGGCAGAGGAGCACCAGTTGATGGAGGAGCATGAGGAGTACCCAGGATCGTTGATGGTTATGGAGGGATATGACCAGGAGACGCTGGAGGATATCCGGGTGTGATAGGGACCACCATTCATGGGTAGTTTTGAGACAGTTGGTCATACACATACACATGGGGATTCCAAATCCATGGGTAGTTACGAGGACACTTCCATTTGTATTCCAGGATTGGTTGACATCCATGCATAGGTTGATCAGAATATACACCTTGGACACATGATGATGCAGGAGGATATGGGGGCTTGCATGACTATATTGGGGCATATGATGATGAGAGATAGTTCACAGGGGCATGCATAGGTGTACAGTAGGATTCAAGTGGATGCATTGGACTCCAAGGAGGAGACATACTTAGCGGAGCATGAAGATTCCTCTCCCTTGATGCAGTACATAGTTCTAGGAGATCACCTTCACTGTAGCAACATATGAGTAATGAAGGAGGGAGAGTGATTGAACAACATATTGTAGAGTTACCAACTGTTGTACCCGATGGTTGAAGTTTAGTGATGAGTGCAGGCAATTATTCACCATGGGTACTAGTGGGTGAGATTTTAGTCAAATCCTCGGGATTGACCAAAGCATATGATACTTCCCATGCCTACAAACGATTGCAGTTATTTTTGTTAGCCATTCACGATATTTTCATCATTGACAATAACACAAAGGGAGATAGATAGTGCCAGGGGACATGGAGAGTCGATAGGCAGATACCTCCTAACATGAGTGACTTTATTAAATACAAAGGGATAGGGGAGGATCATTAGAGAAAGATAGTTGAGGCCTTGGGTGTGATGGAGAGTATATGTTACACATTATTTTCATCACCCTTATGACCATTAATGATGTACACCTATCGTTTGTCTTTAGAAGGATCAATTTCCTTAATCCTTGAAGAAGAATGAAGGTAAACTTTCCCAAAGAGATGAAATTATATTTTCCTTTGTAAAAAACCTTGTAAAGAAGGATCGTCGCACCTTGCTCAATGTTAAGGGTGCGACGATCTAGGATTGATGCAGGTTGCACCACAGTGACCTGCGACATTGTCATAGTTTTCTCAATGTTAAGGGTGTGACGATCGCTCGTATGAAGGAAAAAAGAGAAGCTTCTCGACACTTCTAGAATAGAAGCTTTGAGGGTGAGGTGGCCTCCGATCGGTTTGGATCTGAGTCGCCTCCCTGTTCTAGTGGGATCATCCTAACCTCCTCACTCTATCCTTTTCAGCTTATAAAAGGAGGGGAGTTCTCATGGGGAGTTCTCATTAGTCAGCTTGGACAATAGATTTGAGAATGGCTAATGAGTTAGTAGAATTTTGGCTTGAGAATTCTCAGTTGAAGGGCTTATGATAGGCTTTTGATTTATGTTGTCAAGATAGATTGTTAGTACCTTCATACTTACATTCTTAGAACTCGTTGGAGCATAAGTGTGTGGGAAGCAAGGAACTGTTGGAAGGGACCCTACAACATCAAGGCATCGATTGTATTCTCCTTTTCATATTTCTAATACTGTAATATATTTCTTTCCCATAAAATTGTTCTTATTTTATTGTATGATTCCTTGATCACATAGATAGGTTTTGTTAAGTATACATTGTTGCTTTCACTTCGTTGGCTTATGTATTTTTACATGTTCAACATCCCATAAGGCTTGGAACAAAGTGAGGATGACACTAGCGAGGACAAACAACATTTAAAAGGTATGTCATTCATGTCTTGTTAGTTAGTATGCTTTATAATTAAAACTTAGAGAAAGTTTTATATTTTGTCTTGTTTTGTTCTAGCTTTGGGGTGAACCTAGGGAGATCAGTTTGTGTCCGCACTTATCGATTTGACCGATAACAATATCTTAGGCCATGGGACAAAGGATATCTCAAAGGTTGATATAGATTCAGATTCTCATTGGGATGAGGATGGAGGGCTTCTTATAGTTATCAGTATGGCACATCAACAGTTAGTGGGGATTGGAAGTGATGAACTTCCAAATTTTCCATGGGATATGGGAGTCCATTTGGTCAGTAGTTTTCTTCATCTTATGATGGTTCGGGTTGCGCCGGGATGGATGGGAAGATTTTGGTCCCTTTCATATATTAGCATGGGACCCTGGAATTACAGGGTTGGGCATTTCATTAACTGGTGGAGGCGAGTGGATATTTGCAGAGGAAAATCAATTTGATTTTCCATTAAGCACGTTACTTGTTGGTGATTCATTGAGGTCTAGTGGTACCTCACTATGGAAACAACATGTTCATTTGGTAGAGGTTGTGTTGGGTTTGGTATGGTCTTGGAGGTCATACTCATTTCAGGAGGAGGCTGTGTATTATTTGCAAGAGACTCATGGTGTTGATATCTCACGGGACTATACTTCATAGGGCATTGCAATTCACGTATTCATATGGGATCTAGGGATTGGAGTGCTTGGTAGTTCAGAGTTTGATGGAGTTAAGTATTGAGTAGAGCAGCTGCTTGGGGAGTTGACCGAGGATCTATTGCACTTGATCATTCTACTCATCAGAAGAATTTGGGTGTCATGCGTGATGAGCACTTGGAGGGGAGCTTACTACATATAACACAAGTGGATATGGGATCCTGGTATCACATATAGATTGATTTAGTTATTTCTTGAGGACAAGCAATACTCTAGCGGAGAGGAGTGTAATGTCCCCATTTTTGACATTATTATATTACATAGTGTTATGCCTACCAGAGTAGCCAGATGGGGGTGGCAATGAGTTTAGGAGATATTGAGGGGTTTTATTGGGCCCGACTTTCATTGTTCATCATATTTCATCATCGGGATCTGTTATCCCCGATTTCTAGGGATAACTAGGAGATCATGTCTCGAGGCCCACATGTCCTAGACATGGAGTACCGAGACCAAGATTGACCTGAGCATGGCCCTGGAGGGCCCATCCTTCTTCTTCTTCATCAGATTTTTCCTGTCAGCAGCAGCAGCATCCATCACCATCGGCTTGGACTTGCATCAGAGAAGACTCTTGCTCCATGAGGTAATTGGTCTAGGTATCATGGTATGTGTCATGTTTGATCGTTATAACTTTATTATATATGCATCAGGTTCCTTACATTTCTGACAACTGCTTGGATCTTACACTAACCCGCTTGACCATTGTTGGGGGGATTAACGGGGTGCCCTAGCAAGCTTGTATCCATGGGTTTTTTTCAGCCACCAGGGGGGATTTGAAGAGCCATCGTCCGCTCCCACCATACTATCACTTTACATCTTATCTCCCATACATCCATCCCATTCCCCTAGTCCGAGCATTAAGATGACCTTTGAAGGGTTACACTTTGTCCTATGGGAAGAAGGGGCTAAAGGCCCAAGGGGTAAAAGCAGCTGGTAAAAGATAAAAGCCATAGGAAATAAACCTAGAGATGCTTCGCCCAGGGATCCCCGAGAAGGAAATAAAAGGCCTCTCGATAAGAAACAAAAGGGACCCGAAGAAAAATAACAAAACAAGGCCTACCCAAGAGGATGGGAGGTCTCATCACGAGCTGGCCCATTATGTTCATAGGTATCTAGCGGTATGACATTGCCATTATCTGGTTACCACGCCAAGGCAATGACCTTTGGTTGCATGGCCAAGGGAAAGGGGGTCTCATCACGAGCCAACGTTATCATTTCTACGAAAATACTAGTGAGTAACACAGTCAGCTCTGGTCACCATGCCAAGGCAGTGTCCTCTGGTCAGACCTTGAAATAAATAAGAAAAGAATAAAGGCAATGAAAGGGCTTGGAAAAAACTACATCCATGACAGGTACAGCTCACCTCCTACAAAGTCACCCACAGACAATACCTACCCCCCGTCTTCACTATGACTGGACATCCTTAGACCATATCACTTCATGTTACATGGCTTGAATAATCTTCTGTGGAAACTTTCTTCTTCTTATGGATACTAGCCAAATAGGTTGTTATATCTATTTCTTCAACTTTGTATAGCATATCAGTGTAATGTCTTTGAGTTGTTAGAGGATATGCTAGGGGTCTCGTGCATGTATTTGATGAATTTAGTGATGAAATATGATTGACATTGTTATGATCCCGAGGACTAATGAGCCCATGGAGGGCGAAGTTTTTGATGTGCAGGACCATACCCGATAGACAGGTACCAGTGGACCAGTACACATGGGGATATGATTAGCTCGGAGCTCCATGGGGCTGAAGAGCCCATCAGATGGTTGTTGGGATGGCAGAGACAGGAGAACGTTATGATGAGCCTTTTCACATGAAGAAAGAAGGACATCCCACCCATGACACTTTGGCTGAGCCCGACCTAGGGGGGATCACCCACTTCAGATGGAACGTTTTCCCCTTGATGGACAGGACGTCACCTAGGAGAGCTAGATGTTATCTTGAGCATGTGGCAGTGTGTTGAGGTTATTGGCACGTGTGGCAGCTTGGAGGGGCCCTAGAAGGGCCAACGTCTCACTTCTGGATGCTGGATATGCCCAAAAAGGGCCAACGTCTCCCTCAGAAGGGCTTGACGTCCCACCTTTTGCTCATTTTATGTCATTTGTCTAACATTTAATGTAAAAACAGTGTAAATTTTGTAGTCAGCCTTGTCGGTTGTTTAATGACCTATTTTTTAATTGAAAGGTCATGCATTGGTATAAATTGAGGACGTTTTTCCCTCATTTGAACATAACACAACTCACTCTCTTATG
>ML777402.1:415380-426732 GCA_009831015.1 Picea engelmannii | reverse complement strand
GCCTTATTCTATTTTATTGAAAGGTCTTATTAATATTGACCTTTATTACATCTGAATACATTGATCTACCTATGTGCGGGTTAGGACCTTAACATTCCTCTTCTCCCTATTCTCTTTGATCATATTGTTGGATGCACCCCTCTTAACTCACATTGCAGAGATTCCCACTACTGGGGAACAAGAAATTATTCAGTCAAACTAGGATATGCTAGTCTTCTTGTAGATTCTTCAGGGCCACCTCTCTCCAAGATATGGTCATGTGTTTGGTCTGCACCCTCTGTTCCAAAAATAAATGCCTTTTTTTGGGTTGCAATACACGACAAAATTCTTACAACTGAAAATATTCAGAAGCGAGGCATCGTTGACCCATCTAGATGTGCCCTCTGCATGGCTTTCAAGAAATCAATTCAACATTTGTTTTTTGAATGCCCCTTTACCTTACAAATTTGTGATCTCGTGATTGCTTCTCTTCGATCTAAATTTCACCCTCCTTCCAATTAGAATGATATGTTTGTTCATGGGAAGCAAAGATATCGTGGCAACTTCAACAAAAAACTCCTATTTGCAAGTCTTTGGAGGCAGACTCCAAAGTTCATATCCTGGGGAATTTGGTTAGGAATAAATAAGGCCATCTTCTAAAATATATCTCTTCCCCCCCAACGGGTTCATGCACAAGCTTGTGGCCTCCTTTCAGAAGTTTTCTCTATCCAGAATAAACTTCCAAACAATAAGGTTTTGCTTACAAACTAAGAGCAACTTTGGATAATTGGTATCTTAGGCAATCACTCCGCCATTCACACGATTCCCACTCAAAATCCAAAACATTATATGTGGCAGTTGCAATTACCCAATCAAGAATTTCTTCAATGGCAACGTCAACAACACTCTCACCTCCTATTTTTTGATGGAGCTTCAACAGGAAACCCAAGGGCAACAGGTGCGGGGGGAGTTGTCTTTGACTCCAAAGGAAACAAGGTAACAAGGTTATGGAATTTGCTTGGGGATTAGGGAATGCTACTAATAACCATGCAGAGGTCCTTGCAATATTCACGGGACTGTTAGAACCCTATATAATAGGGGATTAGTGTTCTGAATAATATTTATCTTTTTCAGGCATATGTGTTCGCTCATGACGCATGGCGAAGGCGACGGAAAGCGCCCGACACTGACCAAGCATAAGATGAGTGCTTGCGCGCGAGCTTAAAAGCGAGTTCCAGGGAATTTTAGCAAAAAATGGTGGATTGGTTTGAAATGGTAAAAGTTTAATTCTGGTGGGCAAATGAAAACTTGGTTTGTTTGCCAAAATTTGGTCCTTTTTAGCAAATTTGGCCCCTCGGCCTTTATGCAGAGTTTGGCTTGTTTATCAAAGTTTAAATATTTTACCAAATATTTTTCAGCAAAAAGTTATAGTGGCCTAGGGCCAACCTCTGAATGCTCGACACCAAGGTTAAGCACGATTTCAAGCACCAACAGCATGCACACAAGCCAACGCCGACACCAAACCCCAAAGCCAGCCTTGGGTTCACTACATCGAACTACTTGGCAGCTATTGGAATATATCAGTTCCCATTTGTGTTTTCTTCTCTTCAATGTGGGATTATTTCCCGAAACTTTAAAAATAAAACACACAGTTGCTCTGTGCGCCCAGGTGTCGACCAGTTTTTACGTGTCAAGTGTTGGCTAGGTTATGACAGTCGACGTGTGCAAGTCCAGATTTTGATACGCCATGTGTAGTAAAAGATCGTGTGCCAAGGTGACTGCGCAGGTGTCCGAGGGATGTACCAGACCGCCTGCTCATCGTTTCGACACAGCCATATACAGAATAAGAAAATGCTAAGGTTGAAATTTTTGGGTGCCCGAGTCCTGGGCGACGGTGCTACCAGGCGTTTCCAACCCCTCTACATGCCTTTTAGTTCCAGCCACTGGTATTCCAATAAGATCTCAACACTTATAAAATTTGCAAAAGGAGATCCCCATTTTACAGGAGGTCACTCAAGGGCTGGAAATAGAATTACAAGCCAGTGTAGAGAGAGAAGGAAACCTAGAAAAAGAAATGAAGAATCTTAAACATTATTTAGTAAGTTCTCAAGATGCATAGATGATATTGCAAGATGAGCATAAGAGAACTTTACAGGATTACAGTTCTGTCAAAATGCAAAATGACGAGTTACAAGGCATGTTGTGTCTTACTGAAGAGGAAAATCAAATATTTATGACTGAGGAATTAACACAAATTAGTCTTGCAACTATACTACAGGGAAACATTGCTCAAAGGGACAAGCATATAGAGCAATTGGTGGAAGAATTAAGCAAGTCATATGAGGAAAAGAAGGCACTTGAAAACAAGATCCAAATGAGTGCTAGAAATTTGCAAATGTTAGAGATTGAGGTGTTGAAATTTTAGGAGTTGATACAAAGGTTCAAGGAGGAGAAAAAACATGCAGATGCATTGCAGGATGAATTAAGTGTTGCTCAAGAAAAATGTGAACAAATGGAGGTTAAAATTAAAACTGGTAATGATCTGATAAAAGAAAAGGATAATATGCTTGGCAAACTCAGGCAGAAACTACAAGTAGTTGAGGAAGACTATATGATGTTGGTAAGAGAGTTAGAGAGTGTAAACCAGGAACATGCAATGGGTCAAATGACAGTGAATGGACTTAAGCTGCAAGTGTCATCATTGACAGAGGAGATTATCAATCTCAAAGCTGAAATATCAGCCACAGTTAAAGATAGGGCAACATTGAAAGAGGAATTGCATGGTTTGCAAAGAGAGAGAGAGATTCTGAGCGAAAAATTATCTTTTGCTTCCATACAGGAAAAAATGTTATGAGAGGACTTTAAGCAGTTGAAAGAACGAGGAGACTGCAAGGTGATTGGCTACAGGGGGTAATGATTCAGGGGACAGGCATAGTTCTTCTAAGTCATCTAGTGAGATGATTGCCTACCAAAATGTAGATGATATCCCTTCTGCAAGAGATCTTATGATTCAGGGACGGGTTTTAATGCAAACCACATGCCAACCACAAAATTTACAAGCAGTATTTATGTGAAGGAAATTTATTTTTCGGTCGAAAGATTCACGGCATGTCAACCAGTTTGTTGAGATGATCAAATCCCACAAACGCTCTGTAGCATTGAAAGAATCCGAGAAAGCAGAAAGATCATCGTTTTGAAGCATCGTTCAAATGCAACTGGCAGTCAAGGGCATGTGGCAATTTAATTTCATGAATGACAAATGGAAAATATCCCAGCGTTTAGGTGTTGGTTGAACCATCTGGCAGAACAAGGAAGTCAGTTACAGGGAACACATGGCAGGAGGTTATAGCACCGATCCTCCAACTGGCAGCCAGTCTCAAACCACCTCCAGCATTCAACTGATTCTGCATCTATCCGTTTTAATGTTGTTAGAGTGGATTCACCAGCAAATCCTAACCAACTCCAGATGTTCAAGCAACAATCATCAAATCGACTTTTCTGGGATTTGTTGTCTTGTTTGGTTAAGGAGACAATTGACATGTGTCTAGCTATGTAACTGTTTTCTATTTTCAGAGAACAGAGTTATCAACGCGAGTCCTGGCAAGGTTGAGGGTTTTTTATTATTTATACACATGTAAAAGGCAGAAAAGGGGTTCCACTGGGCTGAGAGGGGAGGGTTTCGACCTGTGAGAGAGGTTTAGACCTGAATTTTTAGTTTTCTTTGTTGGAGCTGAGGGTTGCATTTAGCCAGAGAATTTCTCTGTAATTTTTAATGATTGATCAGTAATTAGACATACTTTCTTTTACAGGATTCTTGTGTGGAGATATTGGTGGAGTTTTTCTCTGTTAAATTAATTTTACTCCCATCTTTCTCTTGTTTCAATTCTCATTGTCAAATGATAGTAATAGAGCAGAATTTATCAGCAGATACTCTGCATCTGATTATTTGATAATCTTTATGTTTTTCGCTAAAGCTTAGTTCAGGAATTCTTAGCTGCTCCTTTGCCTGGCTTTTTCCTCCCCTATTTCTTCCTCAAATAGACATCATCAAGACTTATTTCGATCCAATATTTTTGCTTCCTTGCCCTGTGTAAAAGCTTTGTCCAGATCTCAGATCTGAGATGTGAATCGCATTTTTAAGCAAAGACCCCATTTGCCCAATGGCCCTCCTTGCTGTCCCAAACTAACCATTTAAAAATCAAAAACTCCATATTTTCATAACTTTCATAGCTAGCCTAAAATTCATTCCTTACAAACCAAGTTAAATCTAAAAGAGATATCCCTCTCTGAGTCTTGGAGGGCTAGATCCAAGACTTGAAGTGGTTTGAGGTTACCTCTGTGATTGCATCAGCAGCCTTAGGCAAATTACAGAGTGGTAACATTTTTGGCGACTCCACTGGGGAACTTCTCCAGAGCTGCACTTCAAGTTCAGTTTTGACTTCTGATGGTGAACAAAAGCCAAACACAGGAAGGCTGTACCATTCACCTGGCGACTCCATTGTTCAAGATCCCAAGCTTCAAAGTTCACAAGCGGCTTCAATGTTGAAGAATCCAGATTTCAAAGCCTTGATGATGCTTCAAGATGACAAGGTATGTGGAAAATCCTATGTATTGTGAAGCTATAAAAGATTTCAGGGAGGAGTTAGCAGATTTTCAAATTGATGAAGTTCCGTTAACAGCCTTGTTTCATTGTTGGAAATCGAAAAAAATTTCTCATGAAAGTAAAATTTGTGTTCTCGAGCTGTTGGATGAAAAACTCGAAAGGGATATTGATCTCTTGAATACTCAGATTCAGTCCTACAGTTTCCATTCTCCAAATTTTTTTTATGAGAAACTTACGTCTCCTAAACCAAAAGATATTGTATCATCTTTCGATTTTCTGATTGACGAATATGTTGTTTGCAAGCATAAGTCTGAAATTGAACAGTTGCAATCATGGTCTGATATTGAGGACACGAATGGGAAACTTATCCATGATAAAATGCTAAACGAATACCTGGAGAATCAACAAATAGATCATATATTTATTGACCCCGTTGCAAGTTATATGGAGCTCTTTTCAGTATAACTGTTCAATCATGTTTTTTCTGTAAGGACCCGAGCCATCACCAGTTGCCATTACATATTTCAGTTTTGATTTTCACCAAACATGATGAGGAAGCCCAATCATGGGATCAACTGCTTGACTGGCTCCATTGACACTTTTTCATTACCTGATTGAGGCAGTAACTGTTAGCAAAGTAGGGTAGGTAGAAATGCGCCAATAAGCTCATCGGGATGAGCACTTTCTTTTTTGTCTCTTCATAGTTTATTTTCAGTTTACAATTTGGGGGCAGCCCAATGATCAGCTGGTCGGCTAAATTTAGAGTTCAGCGATTCTAGACACCTCCTTCGGAGCTATCTTCCCCAAGTGGAGCCTATGTTAGAACACTATATAATAGGGGATCAGTGTTCTGAATAATATTTATCTTTTTCAGGCATATGTGTTCGCTCATGACGCATGGTGAAGGCGGCGGAAAGCGCCCGACACTGACCAAGCATAAGATGAGTGCTTGCGCGCGAGCTTAAAAGCGAGTTCCGATGCATTTTAGCAAAAAATGGTGGATTGGTTTGAAATCGTAAAAGTTTAATTCTGGTGGGAAAATGCAAACTTGGTTTGTTTGCCAAAATTTGGTACTTTTTAGCAAATTTGGCCCCTCGGCCTTTATGCAGAGTTTGGCTTGTTTATCAAAGTTTAAATATTTTACCAAATATTTTTCAGCAAAAAGTTATAGTGGCCTAGGGCCAACCTCTGAATGCTCGACACCAAGGATAAGCACGATATCAAGCACCAACAACAAGCACACCAGCCAGCGCTGACACCAAACCCCAAAGCCAGCCTTGGGCTCACTACATCGAACTATTTGGCAGCTATTGGCATATATCAGTTCCCATTTGTGTTTTCTTCTCTTGAATGTGGGATTATTTCCCGAAACTTTAAAAATAAAACACACATTTGCTCTGTGCGCCCAGGTGTCGACCAATTTTTACGTGTCAAGTGTTGGCTAGGTGATGACAGTCGACGTGTGCAAGTCCAGATTATGTTACGCCATGTGTAGTAAAAGATCGTGTGCCAAGGTGACTGCACAGGTGTCCGAGGGATGTACCAGACCGCTTGCTCATCGTTTCGACACAGCCATATACAGAATAAGAAAATGCTGAGGTTGAAAGTTTTGGGCGCCCGAGTCCTGGGCGACGGTGCTACCAGGCGTTTCCAACCCCTCTGCATGCCTTTCAGTTCCAGCCACTAGTATTCCAATAATATCTCCACACTTATAAAATTTGCAAAAGGAGATCCCCATTTTATAGGAGGTCGCTCAAGGGCTGGAAATAGAATTACAAGCCAGTGTAGAGAGAGAAGGAAACCTAGAAAAAGAAATGAAGAATCTTAAACATTCTTTAGTAAGTTCTCAACATGCACAGATGATATTGCAAGATGAGCATAAGAGAACTTTACAGGATTACAGTTCTGTCAAAATGCAAAATGACGAGTTACAAGGCATGTTGTGTCTTACTGAAGAGGAAAATCAAATATTTCTGACTGAGGCATTAACACAAATTAGTCCTGCGACTATACTACAGGGAAACATTGCTCAAAGGGACAAGCATATAGAGCAATTGGTGGAAGAATTAAGCAAGTCATATGAGGAAAAGAAGGCACTTGAAAACGATATCCAAATGAGTGCTAGAAATTTGGAAATGTTAGAGATTGAGGTGTTGAAATTTTAGGAGTTGATACAAAGGTTCAAGGAGGAGAAAAAAACATGCAGATGCATTGCAGGATGAATTAAGTGTTGCTCAGGAAAAATGTGAACAAATGGAGGTTAAAATTAAAACTGGTAATGATCTGATAAAAGAAAAGGATAATATGCTTGGCGAACTCAGGCAGAAACTACAAGTAGTTGAGGAAGACTATATGATGTTGGTAAGAGAGTTAGAGAGTGTAAAACAGGAACATGCAATGGGTCAAATGACAGTGAATGGACTTAAGCTGCAAGTGTCATCATTGACATAGGAGATTATCGATCTCAAAGCTGAAATATCAGCCACAGTTAAAGATAGGGCAACATTGAAAGAGGAATTGCATGGTTTGCAAAGAGAGAGAGAGATTCTGAGCGAAAAATTATCTTCTGCTTCCATACAGGAAAAAATGTTACGAGAGGACTTTAAGCAGTTGAAAGAACGAGGAGAATGCAAGGAGATTGGCTACAGGGGGTAATGATTCAGGGGACGGGCATAGTTCTTCTAAGTCATCTAGTGAGATGATTTCCTACCAAAATGTAGATGATATCCCTTCTGCAAGAGATCTTATGATTCAGGGACGGGTTTTAATGCAAACCACATGCCAACCACAGAATTTCCAAGCAGTATTTATGTGAAGGAAATTTCTTTTTCGGTCGAAAGATTCACGGCATGTCAACCAGGTTGTTCAGATGATCAAATCCCACAAACGCTCTGTAGCATTAAAGAATCCGAGAAAGCAGAAAGATCATCGTTTTGAAGCATCGTTCAAATGCAACTGGCAGTCAAGGGCATGTGGCAATTTAATTTCATGAATGACAAATGGAAAATATCCCAGCGTTTAGGTGTTGGTTGAACCATCTGGCAAAACAAGGAAGTCAGTTACAGGGAACACATGGCAGGAGGTTATAGCACCGATCCTCCAACTGGCATCCAGTCTCAAACCACCTCCAGCATTCAACTTATTCTGCATCTATCCGTTTTAATGTTGTTAGAGTGGATTCGCCAACAAATCCTAACCAACTCCAGATGTTCAAGCAACAATCATCAAATCRACTTTTCTGGGATTTGTTGTCTTGTTTGGTTAAGGAGACAATTGACATGTGTCTAGCTGTGTAACTRTTTTCTATTTTTAGAGAACAGAGTTATCAGCGCGAGTCCTGGCAAGGTTGAGGGTTTTTTATTATTTATACACATGTAAAAGGCAGAAAAGGGGTTCGACTGGGCTGAGAGGGGAGGGTTTCGACCTGTGAGAGAGGTTTAGACCTGAATTTTTAGTTTTCTTTGCTGGAGCTGAGAGCTACATTTAGCCAGAGAATTTCTCTATAATTTTTAATGATTGATCAGTAATTAGACATACTTTCTTTTACAGGATTCTTGTGTGGAGATATTGGTGGAGTTTTTCTCTGTTAAATTAATTTTACTGTCATCTTTCTCTTGTTTCAATTCTCATTGTCAAGTGATAGTAATAGAGCAGAATTTATCAGCAGATACTCTGCATCTGATTATTTGATAATCTTTATGTTTTCCGCTAAAGCTTAGTTCAGGAATTCTTAGATGCTCCTTTGCCTGGTTTTTTCCTCCCCTATTTCTTCCTCAAATCGACATCATCAAGACTTATTTCGATCCAATATTTCTGCTTCCTTGCCCTGTGTAAAAGCTTTGTCCAGATCTCAGATCTGAGATGTGAATCACATTTTTAAGCACAGACCCCATTTGCCCAATGGCCCTCCTTGCTATCCCAAACTAACCATTTAAAAATCAAAAACTCCATATTTTCATAACTTTCATAGCTAGCCTAAAATCCATTCCTTACAAACCAAGTTAAATCTAAAAGAGAGATCCCTCTATGAGTCTTGGAGGGCTAGATCCAAGACTCGAAGTGGTTCGAGGTTACCTCTGTGATTGCATCAGCAGCCTTAGGCAAATTACAGAGTGCTAACATTTTTTGCGACTCCATTGGGGAACTTCTCCAGAGCTGCACTTCAAGTTCAGTTTTGACTTCTGATGGTGAACAGAAGCCAAACACAGGAAGGTTGTACCATTCACCTGACGACTCCATTGTTCAAGATCCCAAGCTTCAAAGTTCACAAGAGGCTTCACTGCTGAAGAATCCAGATTTCAAAGCCTTGATGATGCTTCAAGATGACAAGGTATGTGCAAAATCCTATATATTGTGAAGCTATAAAAGATTTCAGGGAGGAGTTAGAAGATTTTCAAATTGATGAAGTTCCGTTAATAGCCTTGTTTCATTGTTGGAAATCGAAAAAAAAATCTCATGAAAGTAAAATTTGTCTTCTCGAGCTGTTGGCTAAAAAACTCAAAAGGGATATTGAGCTCTTGAATACTCAGACTCAGTCCTACAGTTTCCAACCTCCAAAACAATTTTATGAGAAACTTACGCCTCCTAAACCAAAAGATATTGTATCATATTTTGATTTTCTGATTGACGAATATGTTGTTTGCAAGCATAAGTCTGAAATTGAACAGTTGCAATCATGGTCTGATATTGAGGACACGAATGGGAAACTTATCCATGATAAAATGCTAAACAAATACCTGGAGAATCAACAAATAGATCATATATTTATTGACCCGGTTGCAAGTTATATGGAGCTCTTTTTCAGTATAACTGTTCAATCATGTTTTTTCTGTAAGGACCCGAGCCATCACTAGTTGCCATTACATATTTCAGTTTTGATTTTCACTAAACATGATGAGGAAGCCCAATCATGGGATCAACTGCTTGACTGGCTCCATTGGCACTTTTTCATTACCTGATTGAAGCAGTAACTGTTAGCAAAGTAGGGTAGGTAGAAATGCGCCAATAAGCTCATCAGGATGAGCACTTTCTTTTTTGTCTCTTCATAGTTTATTTTTAGTTTACAATTTGGGGGCAGCCCAATGATCAGCTGGTCGGCTAAATTCAGAGTTCAGCGATTCTAGACACCTCCTTCGGAGCTATCTTCCCCAGGTTGAGCCTATGTTAGAACCCTATATAATAGGGGATCAGTGTTCTGAATAATATTTATCTTTTTCATGCATATGTGTTCGCTCATGACACATGGCGAAGGCGGTGAAAAGCGCCCGACACTGACCAAGCATAAGATGAGTTCTTGCGCGCGAGCTTAAAAGCGAGTTCCGGTGCATTTTAGCAAAAAATGGTGGATTGGTTTGAAATCATAAAAGTTTAATTCTGGTGGGCAAATGCAAACTTGGTTTGTTTGCCAAAATTTGGTCCTTTTTAGCAAATTTGGCCCCTCGGCCTTTATGCAGAGTTTGGCTTGTTTATCAAAGTTTAAATATTTTACCAAATATTTTTCAGCAAAAAGTTATAGTGGCCTAGGGCCACCCTCTCAATGCTCGACACCAAGGATAAGCACGATTTCAAGCACCAACAGCAAGCACACAAGCCATCGCCGACACCAAACCCCAAAGCCAGCCTTGGGCTCACTACATCGAACTACTTGGCAGCTATTGGCATATATCAGTTCCCATTTGTGTTTTCTTCTCTTGAATGTGGGATTATTTCCCGAAACTTTAAAAATAAAACACACAGTTGCTCTGTGCGCCCAGGTGTCGACCAGTTTTTACGTGTCAAGTGTTGGCTAGGTGATGACAGTCGACGTGTGCAAGTCCAGATTCTGATACGCCACGTGTAGTAAAAGATCGTGTGCCAAGGTGACTACGCAGGTGTCCGAGGGATGTACCAGACCGCCTGCTCATCGTTTCGACACAGCCATATACAGAATAAGAAAATGTTGAGGTTGAAAGTTTTGAGCGCCCGAGTCTTGGGCGACGGTGCTACCAGGCGTTTCCAACCCCTCTGCATGCCTTTCAGTTCCAGCCACTGGTATTCCATTAAGATCTCGACACTTATAAAATTTGCAAAAGGAGATCCCCATTTTACAGGAGGTCGCTCAAGGGCTGGAAATAGAATTACAAGCCAGTGTAGAGAGAGAAGGAAACCTAGAAAAAGAAATGAAGAATCTTAAACATTCTTTAGTAAGTTCTCAAGATGCACAGATGATATTGCAAGATGAGCATAAGAGAACTTTACAGGATTACAGTTCTGTCAAAATGCAAAATGACGAGTTACAAGGCATGTTGTGTCTTACTGAAGAGGAAAATCAAATATTTCTGACTGAGGCATTAACACAAATTAGTCTTGCTACTATACTACAGGGCAACATTGCTCAAAGGGACAAGCATATAGAGAAATTGGTGGAAGAATTAAGCAAGTCATATGAGGAAAAGAAGGCACTTGAAAACGAGATCCAAATGAGTGCTAGAAATTTGCAAATGTTAGAGATTGAGGTGTTGAAATTTCAGGAGTTGATACAAAGGTTCAAGGAGGAGAAGAAACATGCAGATGCATTGCAGGATGAATTAAGTGTTGCTCAGGAAAAATGTGAACAAATGGAGGTTAAAATTAAAACTGGTAATGATCTGATAAAAGAAAAGGATAATATGCTTGGCAAACTCAGGAAGAAACTACAAGTAGTTGAGGAAGACTATATGATGTTGGTAAGAGAGTTACAGAGTGTAAAATAGGAACATGAAATGGGTCAAATGACAGTGAATGGACTTAAG
>ML777402.1:378399-390651 GCA_009831015.1 Picea engelmannii | reverse complement strand
CATGATTTAGGGTTTTGGAAAGCTATAAAGGAAGGGTTAGCGACCTAATTCATCATTATGCAGATTATGACTTGTCATTGAGGAGAAGAGGTGCATCTCAGGAGAGATAGTTCAATGTATTCTAGGAGGAAGACACCAGTTGGTTGATTTCAGTGTTGAAAGACACACCCTAGTCACTGGGAAGATCATCCAGGTCTTCCATCATTCTTCATTGATTCTGCGGTGCTCCCATATTTCGGGTATTATGTTTTAGTTGCTTATTTGTATTCCAGCTAAGATCCTTTTGTCTTTTGATCTAGCCGAGTGTTGTTATTTTATTCAGCCATAGTTGCTTATTTGTATTCCAGCTGAGATCCTTTGTCTGTTGATCTAGTCGTGTATTGTCAATTTATTCAGCCGCATTCGACCATTTTGTAATCCAAAGATATATCATAATACAAACTTTGTAGTCCTTTGTCGCGTTTATTATTTGTATGATCATTTATATGTCGTAAACCTTTGATCCTACACACACATTAACAGCGTTTCCTAGACTAGCCAAGTCAGGAACATTACAGGTGCTCTATACTTTGAACCCCCCTCTGCAACTCTCTTCACATGTTCTATAGATTTTTAAGATAAACGTCCATGGCCTCACCCTTCGTCAGCCACTCACGCGGAATTCAACCGACCATCGTCGTGTCATTAGCACTCACCTTCTGTGACCTTCGACCTCTGGTTTTCTATGTCTGTTGGAAAGGAACGTGCTTGAAACATAAAGGTGGCACATTGTTGGTTACCATCTCAATCCTTGGTGCAATTGGATTTAAGACCATTTTCAACCTTGTGTAATTATGTGGCGTCGTGGTAGGAACGACTGCCAGTGTTCGGAATGCTCCATAAGCAGACTCCAGGATCAAATACAATCCTAACAGGAGGAAATTGCCTCACTCGAGTCGCAATTTGATCAACATGACCAATAGTTCAAGGCTTAGGATAAGTGATGCAGGAGCATCGCCTTCAAAGTCAACAACTCACGCATGGAGGCAATCGAATGACATCTCAGGAATGACATAATTTCAAATCAAACATTAATTTCAGAATTTAATCGGTTGTTGAGATATTTTGTAAATAACATTTTAAAAATGTAACTTGTTTGTAAATTCGTGAAGGACTGTAAGAGATTGCAGATATGGAGTGTTGACTCTATCTGGCAATAATTGGTAGTTATTGCAATAGGACAAAGTAGGTAATAACTTTGAGTTGGATAAGACAGATTGCAGACATGACGAGAGAGCTCGTAGAACCAGTCCTTAGATAGTTTTTTCATTGTTGTATTGTAAGATATAGACAGAATAGAGAGAATGAGATAAAGATCAGAGAGATCAGTACAAACAGAGTAGAGTAGAAGAAATACTATGTAATTTTGTTTTCATGGATGAATAGAACAGACAGAACTGTCCCAAATCTTGGACTGTGTTCATTTGATGTATGGAAGAATGAATGTTATATTCTGTGTATGAATTCTTTGGTTTATTATTTTCATGTATGATTGTTTGAGAGATTGACTATATGAGTTCGTGATGAAACTATATGAGTTTCAATTGTTTTTCTTCTGATACTTGTATGCAAGGTGTGCATCTTGAACGCAAGGAGTGTGTCGACTAAGTCTTGGATTGACTCAGAGAACTTCAGAGAGAACCAGGGAAACTCAGACCAGGTACAAGGTGTGCACAACATCAAGAAGCCAACAAGCTTAGAAGAACCAACACAAAGGAACACCAGGTGCGCAAGAATAATTTTCTTTTCAAGAAAATCCTTCGAACTGAGTTATTCGAAATCCTGAGAACGCAAGGTGTGTGTGGGAGACCAAAATCCTTTCAAGGGTAGAAGCTCAGAAGATATAACACTTTTCATGAGTGTTGACGAGATCCTAGAGTCCGATTCGTCGAGAGAACAAAGGTTTGGAACCTTTGAAAGCGGATAAATCTTCCAGGCGAGGAGATATCAGAAGCTCGGGAAGAAGAACGACCATGATCGTTGGGTCACAGTGAAAAGATACCGACAGTCGTCGGATCGGAAGGAAGTGCATGAGCCTTAGCACTTCACATATAGAGGAGAGATAATCTATCGGGGTTTAAAATTGAGGTTTTCAAAGCCCAAAGAGGTGGAACCCCGAAATAGAATCTCAGTCGTCTGATCCCAGGAACAGATCTGAGCCATCAGACTGTTCAGGGTAAACTCCAAGCATCGGATCGTTAGAAAGAATCTGGACCGTCAGATACTGTGCAGTACGGGAGGAAGCAAGTTTGAACTTGAAACACCCGAAGCACGAAGAGCCGAAGGGCCAAAGCAGATCTGGACCTGTAACGTACCTCTCGTTTCGTCACGACAACAAGCCTCATATAGCAAGTAATTATTTATTTATTTTTTGTGTGTGTGTGTAGAAGGGTAATAAAGACATTATACTCAATGTCGTAGCACGACGACGATCATGATGCAAGCAACTCGCACAACAACAACCTAACGACCTGATATGCACATCAAGCATCTAGAAGCAATGAACGACATTCAACCGACAAGAATAAAAATGACTACCTACTCGTCCTACCCTACAATGGTTAGGACCTCTAGGAAACATAAGCAACGCTCAAGCCCAGGTTCCCATTGATTTTGACCATCTAAGGTCTCTGGGCTGGCGACTGTTCTGAGGAATAAGGAGGTGTCTACATCCCCCCCGACACAAGCAAACTGAGCACATTAACGTTTACAACCAAGTACAACATTAATTAAAAGGAACCACAACCCCCTCAACGGGAAGCGCAGGCTGAAAACGACTTCGCCTATACCTCGATCCATCGTCGAGGCTAGCTAGTCAATAATTACAGCCTATAATAATCATCTAATACGAGCCCAACTTAGCACGTCTAAATGCAATATGACGATAAGGTACAATCTACATTAGTCTTAAAGCCATTCCATTGCGCAACTTTAGATCATAATTTGTCATCAAGGTACCCTCTAATTCAAAGTTAAATAGACATCAAAAGGCGAGTCTGGACTTCGACTTGGCTAATAATCAAACAAAATTAATCATAATTTATGAACTAACTAAATTGTCTAAATTAGAATTTAGCCATAAGTTTACAATCAATAGACATTAAAGGCCATCAGTCTCGCAAGTGAAATATGCAAACCCATCTTTAATCCCAAAACTCCCTCCAACTAGCCATTAATCTTGATAATAAAGCAACCATTTAAACTAGAAAGCTAGCATTAAAATAAACCAAGAAGCAATTCACAAAAGCCTTTATCACAAGTAATTAATCCATGAGGTTAACAACATGGCATTTAAAGCATAAGCATTAAAGCATAAAGCATTAAAGCATTAAAAGTTTTTAAAGCATAAGGCATTAAGGTATTAAAGCATTAAAACTATAAAGCATTAAAAGTTTTAAAGCATTCAACTATAAAGCATCAAAAGTTCTAAAAGCATAAAGCATTAAAGTATTAAAGCATTAAAACTATAAAGCTACCATTAAAATAAACCAAGAAGCAATTAACAAAAGCCTTTATCACAAGCAATTAATCCATCCAATTAATAACATGGCATTTAAAGCATAAAGCATTAAAGCATTAAAACTATAAAGCATTAAAAGTTTTTAAAGCATAAGGCATTAAGGTAAAAGTAATTCCAAAATTGTTATAACGCAATCACTTAACCCACTTACTTAGCACCCTCTCTTCAATGTAAAAAAAAATCGTGCATTAAATAAGCTAGGAATCTGTCAGTATGGGTCGACTGTGAGCATGAAGGTTCTGAGAATAAGGCAAGAAAGGTCAAGTCTGAGCGTGAGCATGGAGCTTGGAAAACAACGAGGAAACAATAGAAACCGATATTTCCACCACCTTACGAATGCAGACTGAGATAACATCTGTAAGAGTTTAGGCAAACGAAGTATAGCTTCGTTGTCCCACGCCAGGGTTATTAGCGTTGTTTAGAGAAGGAAAAAAAATGCGCTGTAAGTAAAAGGGGAACAACACTGAAAACAACCAGACGCACAGGAGTATCGGGTTTTGTCCCAAAAAGCTGGACGCACAGGTGGGCAGGGTGTTTAATGGTTAAGGTACAAGAATAATTTCAGTGGAGAAGCACGTTGATAAACTAAAACATTAACCAACAAATAAAACGATTTGCTTTAAGTTATTTGCCAAAAATAAAATGATTAACACAGAGACACTATCCATCAAAAACGATTTGCTAATGTGATTGCTAAAAAGAAAAACAATTATCACGAAGACGCTAACCATCAAAAATGATTTGGTAATGTGATTGCTAAAAAGGAAAACGATTATCACAGAGACACTATCCATAAAAAATGATTTGCTAATGTGATTGCTAAAAAGGAAAACGATTATCACAGAGATGATATCCATCAAAAATGATTTGCTATTGTGATTGCTAAAAAGGAAAACGATTATCACAGAGACGTTATCCATCAAAAACGATTTGCTAATGTGATTGCTAAAAAGGAAAACGATTATCACAGAGACGTTATCCATCAAAAATGATTTGCTAATGTTATTTCTTAAAAAGAAAACGCCATCTGAAGACCAGAGTTTGAATTCCCCCACTAACTACATTATTTTGCAGAGAACAGTTAATCGATGGCCAACATAATTACCAACGCAAGCCAAATATTCATCAACATAAAATGCAGAGATAAATGTATCCGTCAATGCTCAATAACGCAGAGTTAAGTTGTTCATCTAAGCATAGACGCAGAGTAAATTTATCCATGCAAGCATATAAACGCAGTCAATAATGTAAAAACGAAGGAATGTCCAGCGAGTTAAAAAGGGCGAAGTAAAACGAGATAACAATAGATATAAACATGCCAAGTTCATAAAAAAAAACTTGCCAACAATCAAATTCTGTAGGGTTAATGAACGCATCAGGGCGTAAGACAACAATTAGCCACGGACATCCACAGAGGTAGACGGCTAAAAGGTTTGCCTTAGCTTCACCATTCTCGCACAGAAAAGTAGGGCGTTGAGATCCATAGATCTTTCAACGCTAAGGCGAAGACCGTAGATCAAGCTCCTGGCAGACTGTTCAGGCGAGGATTGGTGAGCTAGGGACGAAGGATAACAACCTCAAGGTCACAATCAATACATAGGGTGGTCATGACATGCGGGAAGACGAAGGTCACGGAAATCAATCAACCAATCATTCAACTAGGCTATAAAAATTTCACTCATGAAACTAGACAATCAGTTTATCTACCCAATACACATGTAGATCTAAATCATACATCCTACAACATTCTATCATTCAACCGAAAAAAGCGTATCGTTGCATTTTCACCTGCTCTGAGTGTCGTCCGCGCGCTCTGTGCAACTCCCGCTCGCCGACCATTGAGACTACACTAGTACCTCCCAGCCAACGCTCGGGGTAGTCTTCTTCCCCCTTAGCCCCCCGAGCCACAAAGGGGCCACACACACTATCCAGAGGTTTCGTCTAGCTCCCAACTCGCCTCGCAAGGCCGAGCTACCACTCCTCTCCGAGCTGGGTAACCCAACTCCCACAAGTAAATCAGTCAAGTCAATATTTTTGCACTGTAACGTTACACAAACAGAAGATGATCCTTCATCCTTCTCCTTCCTTTATTTTATAGAGTTTCGAACTTCCTTTCTTTCCTAAAATCTCATTTAATTAAAGTTTTAGAAATAAATTCCTAAAATTTCCTCTCCGTACAAGTGTCCCCCATCCCCTACATTCCTCCATAAATTAATTAATTTAATTAAGTAATTATCTTTATTTCCCTCACCCACCTAGAGTTACTCCTAGAATCACTCCTAGGTGTCCCTAGATTCCCCTACAGGTTTTAAAGGCTTTCCCTATTATGAAATTGCTAATTCAATTTAAAATTAGAAAGCTCTTAAATGTAGATTCTTTGCTAAGTTGACTTCCCGCTTTTTCCCTTAAGTTCCCCTTTTTCCTTTTTATGTTACCTCCTTTCCTTAGTTTCCTATTTTTTATTTTCCGTCTTTCCCCTTTTACTTAGAACTCAAAAAGGCAGGTGTGGAATTTAACCCCTTTTCCCTTTTATCATTAATTTAATATCTTTTTAAATTATCAAAAGATAAAATAATTGATTCCCTCTTTACATTTTATATCTACAGATTTTATTTCTTATGAATAATTTCATTTCTTACTCCCTTCATGTTACAAAATTTTATGGAGATCATAATTATTATTTAAGTGGTTTTTATTTTAACTTTTATTATTTTAATTTATTTTATCTATTTATTTTAAATTTTTTAATTTTAAAGGTAGACAAAATTTTACCCCTAGCGAAATTTTAGACTTGGAACTTAGATTTTGTACTGGGCGACATTTAATTAGGGAAATTGTTTTAAAATTTATTAACATGCTATTTGTCTTAGGGCCATCTAGGTTCATCCATCTATCATCATCAATGCGACGTGCCCTTCAAGACGCACTAGGTGCTCCAAGGGTGCCACTCGCCTCATCTGTTCCTTTGCGCGACGTGCCCTTCAGGACGTACTACGTGCTCCAAGGGTGCCACTCGCCTCTTGACTGATTGGTAGACATCAATAACCCCTGGAGTTAACACTCTGCCAGGTGAACTTGTGGGAGACTAAGGGCTTCTAAGGAATAAGGCCCCCACCTTATTGCGCGCCCCTTAGAATCATCGTGAGAGACTGTTGCAGTTTGCCCTCATGGCATCGTGGGTCCTCTCGAACTAGGTAATCTTTAAGCTACAATTCGAGCCACGACGGGAGTGCTAGTAGGCTATGGTAGGGTTGTTGTCCACACCTCTCCCTCAACATCTCTGGTAGTCGTGTGTGACCCCTTTACTCCATATGTGAGTCTGGTCGGCAAGCTATCGCCAGCCTGCATCATCAACAAATCATGTCAGAACATATCCACAACATTAGATATGTCAGAACATATCTAATCAGATGCACTAATATCACAGTAAAACAATCAAACCCCAATGGCACACTTCCTGACTCGATCCAGAGTCCAAGGGGTTCCATCGATGCCTCTGCGTCCTCAAGGTCCAAAACCCTCTACACTCAGTAAAACCGAGTCAATAGCACATGTCTATGTCAAAGCGGTAAAACAACATGTCATCATCCCATAACGCCTCATAATCAAAATCAAAAGTTTTAATAGCATAATAATCTGGATCACTTGCGAGCAAGTGTCCTCAAAGAATAAGATTTCTCAGTGCACCAGAGCGAGATATTACATACACCCCCTCTTGGTCTAAACTTCGTCCTGAAGTTTAACAATATATATGCTGAAATAAAGTGTATAACAATATCATATGTCTATCTGTCAAACAAAAATGGAAACTGTTGGCGCATATCATATGCATCCTCCCAGGTCGCCGAGTGCGGACTATAATTGTCCCACTGGACCTTGACCTGATCTATCGTTCTATGTCGTAGTTGTCGAACGCGATGATCCAAGATGCGGACCAGCTCAGTCGTGAGTGCTCCCTCGTCCGATACCTGCAAGGAACTCATGTCAATAACATGTGTAGGATCACTAATATAATGTCTCAAAACAGATAAATGGAAAACATCGTGCACATGCCTCAAGGAATCAAGCAAGGCTAGTCGATAGGCCACGGGCCCCTTTCTCTCCATAATCTTGAAAGGTCCCATGAACCTAGGAGAGAGTTTAGCTCCCTTCCCAAACTTGATCGAACTCTTATGCAGTTTAACCTGCAAGAAGACTCGATCGCCAACCTCGTAACTACGGTCGACACGGTGTGCATCAGCATAGCTCTTCTGTCGATCCTGCGCTTCTTTGATCCTTTGTCTTATTGTTTGCAATTGCTCTTCCATTTCTTGGATCGCTTCTGGTCCCACCAGGACCCTATCCTCAAGCCGATCCCAACTCAAAGGCGACCGACACGGTCGCTCGTAAAGAAACTCGAAAGGTGCCATCTTAATGGTGCTCTGGTAATTGTTGTTGTAAGCAAACTCCGCTAGTGGCAAGAATTATTCCCATCACTTTTGTTGGTCCATCACGTACATGCACAACATGTCCTCCAAGGTTTGGTTCATTCATTTGGTCTGCCCATCAGTCTCTGAGTGACACGCAGTACTAAAGTTAAGTTGAGTTCCCAAGGCCTCTTGGAAACTCGTCCAAAATCGTCCAGTAAACATCGATCCTCAATCAGATATAATCCTCTTAGGCATGCCATGCAACCACACAATCTCACTAATGAAAACTCTAGCTATGTCAGGTGCCTGATACATCGTACGCACAGGAATAAAGTGAGCACTCTTCGTCAGAGTGTCCATTACTACGAAAATCGAGTCATGTCTCCTTGTCGTCAGTGGCAATCCAACAATAAAATCCATCGAAATAACCTCCCATTTCGATTCTGGAATGGCATGTGGTTGTAGTAATCCTGTTGGGTGTCTATGTTCAGCTTTTACCAGCTAACATTCTAGAGGTCTGGCCACATAGTTGACTATGTCGGCCTTCATTCCCTTCCAAAAGAATAAGGGTTTAAGGTCCGCCCTCATCTTCGTGACTTCCGGGTGAGCCATATATACTGCTCTATGAGCCTCGCTTAGGATCAACATCCTCAACTCATCGTTTGGTGGTACGTAGATCCGACTTTTAAACCTCAATAAGTTGTCACTATCAAATGAATATCCCTCAAATCATGGTACCATCATTGTGTTTTGTCCAATAAAACCCTCGACCTCCTTGTACCAGTCATCGTCACGCTGTAAAGTTAGAATCTTTTCACGTAGATTCGTCTGAAGAGGCAACACCGAAAAGATGTGTGGTCTCCGACTTAATGCATCCGCCACTCGGTTCATTGTTCCTTTTATGTAAGTAATCTCGAAGTCGTACTCGGTAAGTAATTCCGACCAACGTCACTGTTGTGCGTTGAAGTCACTTTGCGTAAATATGTGTTGTAGTCCACAATGGTCAGTCTTTAGTTCAAATTTTCGTCCAACAAGGTAGTGTCTCCAAACCTTCAAGGCATATATGATGGCTAATAACTCCAAATCGTGCGTCACATAGTTCTCCTAATGCCTTCTCAGTTTCCTCGAAATGTAAGCGATCACACGTCCATCTTGCATCAAGACTCTGCCTAAACCTTCCTTGGATGCATCGGTGCATACCAAGAAGTCCACGTCCATGTCAGGGACCTTTAGTATCGGTGTTGTTGTCAACAACTCCTTAAGCCTCTGAAATGCCTCCGCGCATTTCTCTGTCCAAACAAACTTCTTGTTTTTTTTCTACAATTCCGTGATCGGATTTGCTATCTTCAAAAATCCCTCGACGAACCGTCGATAGTATCCTTCTAAACCCATCAAGCTATGCACTTCCGGGACATTCATAGGCGCAGACCATTCCATAATAGCCTCGACCTTGGCTGGATCCACGACAATGCCTTCGTCGGAGATGACATGCCCTAAGTAGTGAATCCTCGATTGATAAAATGAGCATTTGGACAACTTCCCATACAATTTGTGTTGTCGCAAACACTGTAGTACCAAGCGCAAGTGCTCGTCATGCTCCTTCGTCGTCTGAGAGTAAATCAAAATATCGTCAATGAATACTTGGATGAACTTGTCCAAGTACTCGCGGAACACCCCGTTCATCAAACTCATAAATACCCCTGGGGTGTTTGTCAGTCCAAACGGTAAAACAATAAACTCGTAATGTCCAAACCTCATCTTAAAGGCGGTCTTAGGAACATCATCCTCCTTTAATCGTAACTGGTGATACCCCGATCGCAAATCGATCTTGGAGAACATCGTCACACCCTTCGTTTGATCGAACAAATCATCAATTCTCAGCAATGGATATTGATTCTTGATCGTGGCCTTGTTCAGTTGACGGTAGTCAATGCAAAGCCTCCACGATCCGTCCTTCTTTCGTATGAAAATAACAGGTGCACCCCACGGTGACACACTAGGACGTATCAGTCCCACGTCCAGCAACTCCTTCAGTTGCATTTTCAACTCTTGTAACTCCGGGGTCGACATCTGATAAGGCATTCTTGCTATTAGTTAAGTCCCCAGTTTTAGGTGTATGGTAAACTCCAACTCCCTCTCTGGCGGCATCCCAGGTAACTCCTTTGGAAATACATTTGCAAACTCCTTCACCACCGGAAGGTGTTCTAGACCTTCCGCTACTCCCTTCTCGTTTAACGAAAGGATCGCATAAAGCTTGCACCCCTTGCGCATGCTCTTCCGAAGTTGCAAGGAAGAGATGAACCTCAGGGAAACTCCCCGGTTCCATCCTACAATCACACGTCTTTGTCCCTCGTCATCGACCAAGCTCAACCGTTTTGTCTTACAGTTTAGTATCGCCTCATGCGATTCCAATCAGTCCATACCAATCACGATGTCATAAGATCCTAGGATCGTGACAAACAGGTTGGCCCTTGTGAAAAACTCTCCCAGGTTAAGGACACAGCCTGTAACCTTTCCTCCAACCTTTTGCTTGGCTCCCGAAGCCATCTATACTAAGCTAAACTCATCTTGTTCGACTGCCTTTACCTTAATCCTTTTTAGCGCTGCACCAGAGATGAAATTCTCGATAGAACCGGGATCTATCAAAATACTAAGGGTTTGGTTAGCGACGATACATGTCGTCTCAAGCACAATTGACTGATGCTCTGCCTAGCGGTTATTCACTGCTGCATGAATCCGATGGGCCTTGCCCATATCTCCCATGGTAGTGGGTCCAACTGATCCGGACGCTCTAGTCCTCTCCACTGGGCAATCGCGCTGGTAGTGTGGCTCCCGACACGTCCAACACCCCTTCTTCGGCCCAGTAGTCCTGGTACTCGAAGTAGAAGATGACGACCCAACGGCTTGGAACCCTGGTCTGTTTTGCTGAACAGGCCTAAACTGTTGTTGTTGCGGTCGACGTTGTTATTGATGTCGTGGTCCTCGATAAGGTGTCTGCTGCTGAGGCGTCGGTCGCCGAGGTGTAGTGAAAGTGGATTCCCTCTGGAAGCCACGATATCCTGACGTATGTCTGGCTGGTGTCTGATGCTGCTGTGCTCCAAATGACACATGCTCTGCTGGTCTCGCTGGAGTCCTAGTCTGAACCCGGCTAATAAGCTCCTCCTCTGCTATGAGGGCCTTCTGGATGACATCATGCAAGGTCTGAGGCATCAAAATCCTAACCTTTGCACGCAGGCTGCCGTTAAGGCCGAACACGAACCTGTTGACCTTAAGTTTCTCAGTGTTAAGGTGAAGAGCATACCAGAGCAGCTCCATAAAATGGGCCTCGTAATCGGGCACCGTACGACCTCCCTTTCATAAGGCATTGAATTCATTGAGCTGACGCTCAATGAATTCCTCTGAAAGGTACCTCTCTCGAAACCGTTCCTCGAACAGTTCCCATGACACATCTTCGACGACCATGTTCAGCTGCGGTAGGAGCCTCTTCCACCATAAAAGAGCACTCCCCTTCGGTTGAAATACCACCATGCGAACCTTCATGTTAGAGGTATAATCGCGAAGTGTGAAGCACATCGCCATGTTCTCCAACCATACCTCGGCGACTGTGTCGTCCGAGGCACCAAAGAACTCGGGAAATTTGACCTTCTCGAGTTCACGGTGAATGCTACAAGTACCGACCGGAGCGCACAGTGGAACCTCAGCGGGTGTTGGTGCCCTAGCCTCATCTATGTCCAAATGACTGATCAATGCCTCGAACATGCGCTAAAAAGATCTCATCATTCCGACTACATCGCCAACTGCTATCTGCTCCTGTCCGAGAACCTGCTCGTCTCCCTGGGGGTTAGACCCCTCAGGCGTGGATGAAACTGGAGGTGTCATCCTCCTCCCCTAGCACCCCGTCGTCTGCCTCCGCAACGTCCTCTAACCATGATTATTTGCACGCACACAAGTCAACTCAATCAACAATAGTATATTCAATCATATCAACGAAAGTCGTAGCGATCCCAACTCGCGGGTTGAACCGGCTCTGATACCACATGTAACGTACCTCTTGTTTCGTCACGACAACAAGCCTCATATAACAAGTAAAATTTATTTATTTATTTATTTTCTTGTGTGTGTGTGTAGAAGGGTAATAAAGACATTATACTCAACGTCGTAGCATGACGATGATCATGACGCAAGCAACTTGCACAACAACAACCTAACGACCTAATACGCACATCAAGCATCTGGAAGCAATGAACGACATTCAACCGACAAGAATAAAAATGACTACCTGCC
>ML777402.1:349978-366867 GCA_009831015.1 Picea engelmannii | reverse complement strand
AGATACAGAAAGAGTCACAAGCAAGCAGTGAATTGGTCAGATAGCTACAGGTGAAAATAAGCTTAACCGAAAAATCAACAGTGGATATATTAGCTTTCCAAGACCAAGCTTTAGAGATTCACGAGAAGCTGGGATCAGACCAATGACACCTCTTGACTAAAATAGAAGGTGTTCAAGATTATTATCGATTGGAAGAACACTCTTTATAAAATATTTGCATGAGAGAGAAGGAGGCCACTACAACTAGAGTTACATTCCAGAAGGTTGTCCTGTCAGCAACAAAGGAGGAGGTTACCAGGGTCACCAGATTGTCCCTCTCAGAATAAACCCGAGGAGATATAATACTTAAGACCTGGGAGGCTAATATAGTTGAAAGTAAAAGATTGGCCAGGGAGGTGAAAAAGGCTTGTGAAGAAGCTTTCTATGCTCTTGACAAAGAATCATTGTGCGTGGGAAGAGATAATATCTGTGGAGACCTGTGACAGATTGATATGACAAAAAATCAATCTATTTTCAAGGCAAGTGTGGAGGAAGCCCGGGCCAAAATTTTACAATTGAAACAGGGTGATCTTACTTTGATAAATAAATGGATAGTCAACCCTAGCTTAAGACTACAATCTTTATCTCTAGAAGCTAGCAGGATGGAAGATAAACTGCCTCATATAGAAAAAGAAGTTTTATACCTTTGAGGCAAATGATATAACAGAGCCCTCCATGCTAGTGGTGCAATTTGTGAGCAAATGTGTTAAATGTATTGAGCCAGGAAAAGGCAGCACCTCCGAAAACCAATGAGATAACTTGTACACATCGTCTGTACAGATCATGATTAGAGACCGCCTGTCTCTGAGCTGGATGACAAGAAGGAAAAATGTCTCGAACAACGTGACGAAGAGACAAAAGAGATGCAAGTGAAGCGTTTCAAATTTCACATTTTGTAATTTTTACTATTTTAGAAATAAGGAGAATTCCAACCGCTTAGGGTTGAGAACCTTTTGTATAAATACATATTTGAAAGATTGAACAAAGGCTGCTTCTTACCGTATTGTAACTAAGAAAACTCATCCTTTGTGAGTATTAATACAAGTGCAGATAGGGATTCCAAATTTTGTGCAGTTTGAGTTATGTGCCCTTCTTGTATTCCATATCTCCAGTTTTCTTTATGTTACTCCTTGATAAATGAATAATTGCAACTTAGTACAACATCTACTATAATTACATTTTATTTAGTTATTTGATAAGCAAGCAGTTTTTCCTCTGTCCTTGCTATTAGCAAATACAAGACCTACAAGCTACTTGGATCACTATATCATATATCCTTTCAGGGGTGCACTCTACATTTTCTTCTACTGTAAACAAGGTAAGATTCATCTGTCATTTATGCCTTAGTTTGTTTAAACAGTTTTGTAATTTTCTCCGTCATCATTCAACTTGATTAATTGACTCATACAACGAAATAAGGCTTCTATTCTGTTCAACTATTAATTTCATTTGAGGATTTAATTCTTACACAACTAACAGAAGAAAAAGCATCTTTAAAAACATTTCTTAAATTCCTGATGCCTAACATTATTCTTTGAGCCTTAAGTTTAATCTCAGGAACAACACCAAGGGAATGTCCTCCTTCTCTTAAATATTTGGCCAAAGGAAGCTAAAACAATTCCTTCTAATTTCACTGAGGATGTCTTTGGGGATACATGCCAAGGAATGCCAGTGAACAATGATTGTTTCTAGTATTGACCCAACAAGAGTTAGTCTCCCTCGTACATATAACCACTTAGTATTGCAAGAGGTGATTCTTCTTTCAATTTTTTTGCACAACCACAACCAGTCTTTGAACCTGGATTCATTTGGTTTTAATTCAAACCATGGTCACTTCATCCCCTTGTTAAATTAAATAACCTTCAAAGGAAGTAGATTGGAGACTACCCTTAGTTATGTAGTCACTGCCTTATTAAAGAAATTGAAGATTCTTTAAATTATTCTCCATACCAGTGGAATTTTCAAAAGTCTCCAGGACCCTTTAAATAACCCGTGCACATTGCATTGAAACATCACTAAATACTAGTATGTCATCCACATATAAGCGATGAGTTGGAATCAAATGCATGTCTCTCTTAATTCCTATTAACCCACCAACAACTCTCTCATGGACCAACTATATACTTGCCCCTTCTACTACTAGCTAAAACAAAAGAGGCAATAAAGGACACTCTTGTTTCAATCCTCGTGGAGGTGTGAAGAAAACAAATGTAGAGCCATTGATGAGCAAAGCGAATGACATAAAAAGCAAGCACCATTCTACCTAGTTAACAAAATCCAATTCAAACCTCACATGTATTCGTATCAATCCTAGGGTGTTTGTATATATGGTATCATTGCCAAGGAGAAACAAGAGGAGAATCCAGCCCCTCCACATACGTCTTTGGGTGAGAAAGAGGGAAAGCAATCTCTACAAGTCTTAGGGAAGGTAAGCCTTCTAATTATGTTGTGCAAAAACCACACTTGCAATAGTTGAAATAATTTTACAAGACATCATCGGGGTAAAGAAGAAAGACACCTCTTCCAAAAAATGCCCGCATTTTAATTTATCTCCAGAAAGAACAAATGATATTTGTCCACCATAGGGAGGATTCTTCTAAGGAAAACATGACCAAGGAACCCACTTTTGTGGACCTTATACATATAATAGGGAAAAGGGAGTTGGGATAAAAAATAAATAGAAGGCAGAAATTTGGTTCCACCATTGATGTGGAAGGATTGTGTTGTTAAGTTGATGGTACAATGGATAGATTAGACTGTCATCGGCTTCTAGCCTATTTATCAAAACAGGGGTAGACATGATCAATGGACAGGTTGAGGAGGAATCTATTGAAGGGGACTTTGTAGAACTTATGGGGTTAAAAATAAACATTATCACTCATTTAGTGGATGTTGGGCTTAAATATCGAAAGTACAACAAATTCATATGTACTTGTCATATGAGGTATTTATTCCATTTCTAGTTAAAAGGTATAATCTCATGACAACTAAGAAACATGTGAGAATGAGTGAAGTGGAAGGAGGACTAACATTGGCCCAATTCATGAACCATATTGCTCCTGGAATAAAATCCTTGTTCCTTTGCCAAATTTATAAAGGATTTCTTCCTCAACCCTTTTGTGGATCTTAGATTGATTAGAGAGAAAGTGATGTTGCAAGAAAAAACATTCAAGGTAGAGATTCGATGCCACCATTGATGGATATGGAAGGATCGTGTTGCCAAGTCGATGGTGCAAGGGCTGAGGAAAAAAGTTGATGGTGTAAGGGACATATTATATTATATACCTACATCTAGCCCATTTATCAAAACAATGGAGCAGATAGGATCAATGGACAATCCAAAATGGATCCAAATAAACTCTCAGTTTAAAACTTTTTAATAAAAAAATTAATTTTGCATAGTTTGAATTAAAATGTCCAAAATCCAAATCAATGGAAGATGAAATTAATCATCTTGATGGTTGGCCTTCAAAGGTATCTCTATTAAAAGAATGATGCTAAAGACAAAGGACAAAGAGGAGGAGATAGAGCACAAATGCAACTTGGGAAGAAGAAGGGCACTAGTAGAAGAATGAGGACCTAGGAAGAAGAAACCAGCTTTGAAGATTGGAGATGAAGGAGATATCGAGCTTGTACACAAAGAATGAAGGTTGTTCACGAGGCATGGAAATATGCAAGACATTAGCAGTGAGTCAAAATACACGATTTCGTTGTGTGAGAGAGTACAACTCAACTTTGTAACAATTTCTAGAGCAAAATAAAATCCCCACTAAATGTTGGTTTTCCCATTTGGGTTTCTAGGGTAATTTTTTTGTCTTGGTGTGTGATTGAATACTTTGCATCATGGATGTTTATATTTGTTCTTGTTTTTGTGATTTTAATTAGTTGTTTGAATAACCACGTGCATTCACATATGTATTAGCCCAACGCTTCCATAGTGACCATGTATTTATACATTGTGAGATTTATTAGCTATAGTTTGCGCAATGACATAAAGATTAAATGTATTAATGTTATCTCTTCGATTCATTTTGACTCCCAACATTAAAGATCTCAAGCATTGGCTTGTTGTTCTTGGTATGACAGTGGTGATAGTTACTATGTAATTGTTCAATTAGCCCAAGGCAATCACACCAAAACACCCATACACAAAGCACTCTCCAAGTTGGTGACTAATGGTTGTGTAAATTGTGCTAGTAACTCCCCTTCAACTAATACATTGTGAGTTAACTACAATGCTCTTGCCAATTGTGGGGATTGTTGGATTGACATTTGTTTATTTAGCTTGAATGTTGTGTGCAAGCCACGACCATGGCCAACATTGATTGTCACCTATGATAGTGTATGTTGAGCCTGAACTTATATGTCTTAGCAAGGCTTGAGCATCTTAATAAATGGATTGTTGTTTTATTGTATTCAAACAAACAAAATTGTTGAAGGAGTGCTGGGTAAGCACATTTAAATAAGAAATGGAATTTAAATAATCGGATTTATGAATGGACAAAATTATAATTGTTTATAATTAAATTAACATAGTTGGAACCTAGATAGCATAATTAGACATCTTGACACATCATCTGTACAAATATATATGGAGTGCTCTTGTTTAAATAAAGTTGTATCCTTTTAATTGGATTTGCAAGCAAATTGTGTAATCTCGAAACCAATCTAGAAAAAAAAGCATTATGTTATCGATGTTGATAATTAGCAATATAGAAGCTTGAATCCATCTCATAGTTGCACAGAGAACAAGGCCATTATTTCATTCTTATTGGAGAAGAGCAAGACAAGGAGTTTGTACTCAACTTGACATAGAAACAAAATATAATTTTCACAAAGCATCCGAGTTGGTGAAATGCGTGAGCTATAAGTCCCTCATTTACATATCATATGCTATCATATCAATTAAATCCTTGAGGATAATTAGACCCATTATGGGCAAGGCATTGAGAAGAGAGAGGTTGGAAGAGTTAAGGGGATTCAATGTGCATATCTAAGAGGAGAATCAAGACTTGAAGAAGAGGATAATAGAGTTGGAAAAGGATCCCAAGACATCAGTCAAGTTGCAGGTAACTATCCAAGAGGCCAAGGAAGTGCAAACACTTTCCATTGCTATTGTAAAAGCAAGTGCCATGATTGAGACAAGCATGGTAAGCTCACCTTCCATATATATTTCTCAAAAACCCTTTGGTGATTTTGAAAAGCATGTCGATTCAAGCTCAAGCTAAGACCACTAAGATGACCTTTGTCAAGGCAAGAGTCTCTGAAGAAGAATCCATTTGAATTCAAGAAAAGGCAACATAAAAAAGGAGTTGGTAGCAAGATATTACTTCAACCTGCTTGTAGAAGCTTGAAAGAGTGCAACCAATGGATGTTTTCACCACCAAGAATTGCACCAACACTTGGGTGACCAAGCAAACAAGTTGACAAGCATAAGCACAAACTGAAGAGGTATGTCAAAGCATCTCCGACTTGTTTCCACTACAATAACAAAGGTCATAAGGCCAATGATTGTTGGCACTCTAACAAAAAGAGAATGTCAAGTGACCCATCCAACAACAAGATTTGTTGCCATCGTTGCAGTTTGAGTGAACACTGGGAAGCCAAGTGTTGGAGCCTTCATCGAGAACTTCATCTTGGGAGTCATATGACCAAAAGAAAAGCTTGGAGAGTGAAAGGTGAGGGGAAGGAAAAAGGAGGAACAATTGTCTAAGGACACATAACAACATAAAATTTCATCTCCACCAATGGAATGTTCAATAGGCTTATGTTAAAGGCAGTCCCTATCCAACTCTTATCTTCCATCCTATAGTGGAAGCACCCCATCTTGGAGATCTATCAAAGATTGATACAAAAAGATAACTCTATTGGGTTCTTTAAGACTCCACAACAACCATGAGACAACTCTAATATGTGGCGGTAGAGGACGAAAGCACATAGCTGTGGAAGAATAAGGAGATAGAGAATTGAATTGAAACTTTCAATGACCAAAATCTTGTAAACGGGAACGTGTGATCCAAAATGGATCTAAATAATCTCTCACTTAAATTTTTTCTAATACAAATTTAATTTTGCGAAGTTTGAATTAAAATGTCCAAAATCGAAACCCATGGAAGATGAAACGAATGATTTGGATGACTGGCCTTCCAAGGTAGTGCTATTAAAAGAATGTTGTCAGACACGATGGATAGAGAAGAGGAGACATAGAGAAAATGTAGTGTGGGGAGAAGAATGCCATTAGCAAAAGAATGAGGACACATGAAGAAGAAATCGACTCAAAGATTGGAGGATGGAGGAGATATTGAGCCTGGCCATGAAGAGCGAGGTTGTCCCTAAGCCATGGAAATCTACAAGACATTGCCGATGAATCAAAATACATGAGTTCTTTGTGTGAGAGAGTGTAGCTTATTCTCATAACAACTTCCCGAGAAAATAAAATCCCCATTGATTGTTGGTTTTCCCGTTTGGGTTTCCAAGTTAAATTTTGCATCTTGGTGTGTGATTGAATATTTTGCATTGTGGATGTATATATTTTTTGTTGTTTTAGTATAATTGATCAAATAACCATATCCATGTTAATTAATTGATTGAATAACCATAGACATTCACATTTGTATTAGCCCAATGCTTCTATAACATATATACATTGTCATATTTATTAGTTACAACATGTTTGATGGTATAAAAGTTAAATGTATCAACATTATCTGTTCAATTCATTTTGACTCCTAGCATTAAATAACTCAAACATTGGCTTGCTACTTATGGCTCGATTTCACCTCGATTACATTGTTGGTATGAGAGTAGTGGTAATTAATGTGCAATTGTTTGATTACCCCAAGCCAATTACACTAAAACGCCCATACACAAAGTTCTCTCCAAGTTGGCAACTTTTGGCTGTGTAAGTTGTACTAGCAATTCCCCTTCAACTCATACATTGCGAATTAGTTACATCACTCATGTCAATTGTGGGGATTGCTAGTTTGACATTCATTTCTTTTGTTTGAATGTCATGCAAAAGCCACAACCATAGCTAGCGTTGATTGTCACCTACATGTACATTGACCCTAAAATCACATGTCTTCATAGGATAAATTAATTGTGGTTTTATTGTATTTGGGCAGAGATTACCATTTAATGATTGTTGGGTAAACATATTTAAGCAAGAAACAAAGTATGTAATTGTTGGTTTTGTGAATGGCTAGAATTATAACAGTTTAGAATGTAAATGACAGAGTCAGAACCCGGATAACATAATTATAGAGCTTGATAGAGAATCCACACAAACATATTTGGAATGCTCTTGTTTAAATAGAGGTTTGTCCTTTTAATTGACTTTGCAACCAAATTATCGAGACTTGAAACCAATCTCGAACAAAGACATTATGTTATCCTTGTTGATAATTAGTGGCAAAGAAGCTTGAATCCATCTTAGAGATGCACAAATAATAGAGCCATTCTTTCATGCCTATAAAGGAAAAGCAAATATAGGACATTATACTCAAGTTGATGGAGAAACAAAATATAATTTCTGCAGAGAATTCATGTTGGTGAAACATGTGGGCTATAAGTCCCTTATTTACAAATCAATGGAAGGGTTGAGGAGGAAATCCATTATCAATTTTCTCATAGGAGCAACTTGGTTGGCAGATTGGTCCAATCCCAATCCTCCTTCCACTCCTTCCATTTCACTCGTTCACACCTGATTCTTTGTTGACTTTAACTGATACTTTTTACTTAAGGAGTTCATTGTACTTTGATTGTCCGAGCCCAAGATATCCAATGAATAAATGATGTTGTTCCTTTTTAACCCTTGGAATTCCTTTGCTGTAAATTCACCTTCATAGGTTTTACCTTATTCCTCCTCAACCCTTCCATTGACTTTATTTGTCCCCTTGTCCTTATAAATGGGCTAGAAGTAGGTTATAATCTATCTTGTCCTTTGCATCATCAACTTGACAACTTGATCCTTCCATATCAATTATTAGTGGAAACAAATCTTTGGTCTTGAGTTTCATTTCCCCAAAGAGACTCCTTTCCCTCTCATCTATATAAGGTCCACAAAAGTGGGTTCCTTTGTCATATTTTCCTCAAATAATACTCCCTACGATGGACAAACATCATTTGGTCTTCTTTGCCCTACCAATGTCTTGTATAATTCTTTCAACTATTGTAGGTGTGGGTTTCACAACAACATTGACAAAAGACTTACCTTCTTGAAGACCCATAGAGACTAATTTCCCTCTTTCTTGATTAGAAGATGTACTTAGAGGGATGTGATTATCCTCTTGTTGCTCTTCAACTTCCAAATTGTCTTTGCCATATGGCATATTTATTTTTGTGTGGCCTCTCTTTAAATGTTGGTAAATATGGCACTCTCCAACGACAATTCCTATGGCAGGGAGGACGATTTAATCTAGAGCAGTTAAATGTCAACTCGCTCCTTCATTGAATCGAATAGAGGTTTCCACTCTTTTAGAGAGAGTATAGAGCTATTCCTACACCATTTTTCGCACCTGATGCTTTCCTTATCTTGATCAAACTTAAATATAATGGTTATCCACCCTCGAGACAATATGTAAAAAAATGGAGCATACCCTTACTGTTGGCACCATGCTTGACAAATCCATTGGTAGATGGATATGTCTAATATCATCCTTCCATGGAATTTACCAACATAGTTGTTTCTTGGTTTAGTAAAACCTATGCCGTTATGTCATCTCCCGCCATCACTAGTTTCATCTCCTCAAGCCTTAACTTGAAACACTCAATCTTCTTCCTCTTCTTTCTAACCCAATTTTTAGTTTTCCTCTCCCCTTGTCTCCAAACTCCTTAAATTTCTCCCCTCCTACATGATCAACAAAAACCTTAGTCTCAAACAAAACCCCCAATAGCTCGTCTAATGTGAAAGGAGAGTGATATATCTCTCGAGCATTAGATAACGTCAGATTCAACCAAACACAAGATTGTAAGGAACCTAAATTAACCTCTTCTCACAATGATGATTGATTTGTTAGATCTAGAGATTTTATTTCAATCGATATAATGTGATGAACCTCCTCATGAATATCAATGGGTGTTCAATCATAGTCGATACTAATCTTACTTACTCCTCTAATCAGACCGTTATTGTGATTTAACACTCTTTCAAAACCTATTACCTATTAATACATCTCTCCATCACCATCCTATCCTTTAATATCCCATTAGACCAGGCCTTCCACTACCACTTACCAAAATAGAAGAGTGAGTCATTACTTCACTATGTGGAAGGAATCCTATTAGTATTTTGTAGTGGATAATGAGGTGAAAGGCACCTCTCTTCTTTCCCTACCCTCTCCCACAACGAGTCAACTATACATCGTAATTATTATATATAATAATAAAAAACTAATTATCAGAAGACAAAAATAAATATTAATATAATAGATACCTTAAATATTAATTTATCATGTATAATAAAAAAATTAATTATAACACTAATAATAAAAAACCTAATTATATGATGACAAATTAATATAAATACAAGACCGAAACCTTAATTTTCACCAACCGGGAGAAATAACGATATATATATCTTTTAATTGTCATCTGCCAAAACCAATCCTGTTTTTAGAGTGTCGTCACTCGAAGTCCGATTATCAGAGACCCGTAACCCTTGTAATTCATTTTAGCCTTCCTGTCGATTCGCCGCTTGCTTCGCCTGCCGTGATCCGCTTACTTCTCCTTCCTTAAGTGTGGCCACCGGCGAGGGTTTTTCGGCTTATTTTTAGCGATCGGAGCTGAGGCGTGGCTTTATTTTTCGTCGAGGGGCTGCTTGAGTTCCTGTTTAGCAAGCGGGTCACATGGCCGAGGTGAGTCGTGTTCTCGCCGTGTGAATTTTGGTTAAATTGAGTTGGTCTCACATCGTTTGATGGAAGACTCGCTTAGACATTGATTTCAGGAGTTGAATTTTGGTTTAAATATTGATTATTCAGCAGATTACAGACGCCTACAAGGCATTATTGTTTCAGTGTGCGTTAAACTTAACCACAGTAGATAGCGTTGGGTCCAGCCGTTGTGGCGAAGCTTTAGGGCGGGGTGACTCCATGGGACTGAAACTGTGACCACGTCTTGATACATCTAATTTTTCTTCTCTTTTATGCTTTCCTTTTCGTTTTCATTTTTCTTTTAAATTTTGGTACTGCATTTGTGTTGATTGTAACTGATTCTCTGGAAATCGAGCATAAAGATGTGAACTGAGAGATTGGATCATCGGATCCACTTGAGACCACCATGATTCTTTAGGTTGAACTTGTTATGTCTAATTCGGATGGTTAATTTGAAATGTAACTTCTTAGGACAATATACAGTCGGATGCGCTGTGTTTGTCATCTTGGAATAGTTTTTAAAATCTCATCTCCTCTGCGCTAACTACACATTGAAGTCAGTGTTGCCTGTGGAAA
Organism: Picea engelmannii; assembly: GCA_009831015.1. Taxonomy (NCBI): domain Eukaryota; kingdom Viridiplantae; phylum Streptophyta; class Pinopsida; order Pinales; family Pinaceae; genus Picea; species Picea engelmannii. Next base: position 356,383 of record ML777402.1, on the reverse strand, counting down.
TTGCCTCAATGATGAAATCCCATGTTATCAGAAGAAACAATATGGCAGTAGATTATGGAGTAATTATCTATGTGCATCGAAATCCCACCACAGGGGCATGCCATTGTAGTGACAGTTTGTAATGCATCATATAGATACTCGAAACAGTATGGCAGTAGAGTATAGATTATTATCAATATGAAACGAATCCCACTACAGGGTATGTTGCTGTAGTGACGGTTTGTAATACATCACATAGACAACAACCACAAACTAAAAAGAGTCCTCAAGGCATGACTTTGATACTGTCAGTGTTTTAGTACTGAAGTGAGGGAGGATGCTACCACATCCACCTTTCCTTTGTACTTGCACCTCAAAGCCAACACCTATATTGGCAAAGCTTTCGGTGCAGGAAAGCCTTATAAATCTCCTCTGTGTCCAAGAAATGTCGATGGTAAGGAAATGCTGTTTCCTAGGATTTTGTCTGTCCAATTACCTTATCTCCTCTGTGTCCAAGAAATGTCGATGGTAAGGAAATGCTATTTCCTAGGTCTTTGTCTGTCCATGGCAGCACTTGAACACAATAGCCATAAAAAAGGGAGAAAATAAAATATAATAAGAACACTTTAACATTATGATGTGAATGTAAGTCTCTGTGTTTGCTGAATTTAATCCTTGAAGTTTGGAATTCGATGACTTTCATGGGTGAATGAATAACTTCATTGAAGTTTGGCGTTGAATTCGTTTAAATTCAAAATTTGATTAAATTTATTTAAGTTTGAAATTCCACGATTAAATTCAGATCAAGTTCATTTAAATTTGGATCAAATTCTTTTAAATTTGCTGAATTCGGCATTAAATTCGTTTAAATTTGAAATTTTGATTAAATTCATTTTTGAAATTCGACGATTAAATTTGATTAAATTTGTTTAAATTTGGCTTAAATTAATTTAAATTCAGTTAAAATTTAAATTTAATATATATATATATTCCGTGTAACATACCTAAAAATGACGTTCTCAGTAACAGCGTGGGCAGAGGAAGGGGTGGAAGTAGCAGATCCTATAGCTTCTAACGACTTATATAGGTTATCCTTTCTTTTCAGAGCATATAGAACTGACTTAGTCCATTCATGCATAGATGGGACTTATTCATCAAGTGGTAAGGGGAGAATTAGCAATTGATTTACCCGGGTGGCCTACTATTATAATAAGGGCAGCAGAATCAGTACTTCAGATCTCAATAAACCGAATCTCAGGGAAAACCCCAGACACTTTTCCTCATTCTTAGGATGGTACTAGGGTGAACTTTAGATTTTTCAGGGCACAAGGACAGGTCAACAATAGGGCTTGAAACCCTTACAACAATATACTCATTAAGAGCTCAACACACACATACATACACATATATTCCATGTAACATATCTTGGGGAAAACCCCTAGACACTTCCCCTCATTTTGAGGATGATACCTAGGGTAAACCCTAGATTCTTTAGGGCACATGGCCAGGTCAACAATAGGGCACAAAGCTGTTATAACAATATACTCATTAAGAGCTCAACATGTCGCTTGAGGGAATAGAACTTGGACAGGGAGGATAACACTCATCCTCTCAATCACTCGGGCTAGACCCAAAGACACACACACACTTAATGTATATGTATATGTGTGTGCACACACACAGATAATGTATATGTACGCACACACACACACACTTAATGTGTGTGCATGCACCCGCGTGTATCTATCTATCTATCTATGTACACGACACATAAGTTGGGTTACTTTTTATATATATATATATATAGCTGGGCTACTTAGATGTGAATGCATTTTCATTTTATAACTCGATAACATGTGGTAAATTACTCTTGAACCTAGAATTGATTTGGATTCTCTAAATTGTCTCTTATGTTAATAAATATGCATAGTGTAGGCATGCTTTTGTACGTGGAAATCCTTTGGGCCCTTCTCATGAAATATATATATATATATATATATATAGCTGGGTTACTTAGATGTGAACGCATTTTCATTTTATAACTCGATAACATATGGTAAATTACTCTTGAACCTTGAATTGATTTGGATTCTCTAAATTGTCTATTATGTTAATAAATATGCATAGTGTAGGCATGCCTTTGTACGTGGAAATCCTTTGGGCCCTTCTCATTTCATGACCATATTTTTGTTTTGTTTCCAGGTTCTTATTTCTTGTACAATATGTGAAAACTAAGATTGTGATGGGTTGTTACAAACATCGAGTGTTGGTTAAACCTGTGTTTAATCTTTAATAAATGATTATATTTGGGAGTGGAATGGCAAAAAGTAATTGTAAGGATCTATTGGTTTCATTTTAGCCATGGGTTCGCTACAAGGCCAACAATAGTTGTAGGCCAGAATATAGATCAAGTGGATATTGGCATATCAACATCCAAAGGATGGAGTCTTACTCGTAGTATATCACTTGCGGTGTTACCTAACCCTCATGGAGATGTGAAAAAATATTTTAATATGTATAAAATTAGGAATCTATACGTGCCATCACAAACATCATGCTAATCCAAGAAGGCATAACACCTAGTACTTGCACATTCATTTAGCATTAGACATAGGAATTTGGAAGATCATTAGTTGGGTGCTCCAAAAACACACAATACATATGTATAAGTAATCATTGTAGTACACCAACTTCCTTTTTCATATCATTCCATTGTCCAAAAATACATGAGCATAAAAAGCATCACAGAGTCCAAATAGTCCAAGAGTCTAACCTAATTCAATCATATGATTCAATACTAAAATAGATGCAAAAATTGATTAACAATTATATCAAATAGTTATAGCTACCCTGGTACAACTTGGTGCAAGTATCAAGGTGGTGCAACTCCTTGTTCTAGTGTAGGTCTTCGCTTCCAAGTAGGTGGCACCTCTGATGCAAATTTGGAACAAAATCCCAGTGCAAGACCATGCACACTTAAGCTCTATAGTGTATGCAAAAAGGGTGCTAGCAACCTCCATTATCATTTGAACCCGAGTTTAGTCTTTCTACAATAAACCCAGATCTGGTCTGCTTCCTAATCTCCTCCTATACACAATCACTCCATAGTCGCTCCCAATCTGGAAGCTTTTCTTTGCCACTGACTGCATCTATGAAGTTTTTCCATGACTTGGGAAACCCCAACAGTGCAAAATTGACCATATATCTGTCTGGGACTGTTTCCCCCACCCCGACAAGCTTGTACTTGACTTGAGTAAATCTGGTGAGGTAGGAAACAACTAATTCAAACTTTTCCATTTTGATATTTCTCAGCTTGTTCATGAGTACAAGCTTCCTTGCTTTGCTTGTACCCTAGTACGGCCTTATGATGGCTGTCCACATCTCCTTTGCTGTCTTTTTGCCTGCAAGGTGAGGTATAATGTGGTCCTTGACCCCTTCAAGGATAATTCTTTTGGCCCTAGCGTCCTTCTTGTTGTGCTGGGCCAACTATTGAGGATCTGCTGGAGTGGCTGGGGGGTTTTCCACAAATTCCCAAACTCCTTGCTCCTAAAAAAATACTCCTATTCTGTCTCTAAGAACATAAATTGGAGGTGCCATCAAGACAGTCTTCGAATCTCAGCCCCACGTAAGCCATTCTGTTGTCCAAGAATGCAAGCCCTAGCTCGTCTTGCCTGAAGCCCTAGCGCACCAATTGGGTCGAGCTCTTTGTGGCTGAAAAAATTGTTCCTGAAGGCTGTAACAATGAATGCTGGTCTTGAATCAGTGGCAAGGCTCTGATACCATGTTAAACTCTCATGAAAATCAGAACCTAGTTGCAGATTTAGTAAAAAATAAAGAACATAACTGAACTTCAACTTCAAAAACTGAACATGCTGATTTTTCCTAACACTCTAATGCAACGGAATATAAACGCAACTGCTGGGTTAAAGACTCTTTTTGAGGCAAAATCTCTGCCTTCAACAAGCTCACATCCCTCACACTTCCTTTCCTTGCTTATAACTTGCTGTTGGGTACGTCGTAGGGCCTGTACGACCCTCCTATATGACTCAACTTGGGATGATATTCCTTGGCTGAGCGTGGGGATGGCTGGTTGAGTAGAATGGGGGACGTACACCCTCTTCTTCTACTGCTGAAGTTATCTTCTGTAGCTGAAACCTGCTCCTCTCTGCTATTGAAGCTTCCTCACCAAGTCGAATTGTGCAGAATGAGCCCCAAAAACCCTTTTTGTGCTTGGCAAGTTGACTTGGGCCCACCCGACATCTCAATGGCTGAGATTAGATCTGAATGGAGGGATTAGATCCACTGCCTTATGACTAGGAAAAATTGTATTTTTCCTAAGTCATCTAAGCATCAGAAAAGATAAATTAAATTGGGCCCCTCTTTGTGGGTCCCCTGCTAGATTTGGTGCACCTCCAAATCTAGCGAACCCTTCCACTCTATTTCCAATTTTAACACTCTCTTCACTTCCTCCCAAAGTGAACAATGAATACCTTTTCTCCTCCTCATCTTCTCTTTAGCCTCCTCATTAGGCTAACCTAGGAACCAATGGCTAGGATTAGATCTTAGCCAACCAAGATCAAGGGTGGAGATTAGATCTCCCCCTTTACTTAAGTTCCCTAAGTCACTTTATGTTAATAAAGCCACTTTATGATTAAAAGCTTATAAAGTCACTTTGACTTTATAACATAAAGTAAAGTGAGTCAGTGTCACTTTTCCCCCTTTAGCGTTAGACACTCAATAACACTAGGGGACCACTTTCCAAGGTACAAAATCTCAACAAGGATAATGTGTTGTAGTCGACCAACGAAAGAACCATCTTGTTAGAGACCGATAATGAAAATCTTTGCGAGATGCGAGGTGACCGCCAATCAAGCTAATGGGCCCATGGTATGAGTACAATCCCAACAAGTGATTGAATGATCTAAAGTTGAATCTTGTAAGGAATCATCTAGTCAGAACCCAATAATGAATAGTGCAAATGGAGGTGAGGTGGCCCGCCACTAATGCTAACAGACACCAAGCTACCTAGCCTTTGGATCAACCAATAGAGAAAATGTGTCATTGTCGAGGAAGGATTATCCATTGAAAGAAGGCAATAATGAAATCTATTAACCAACACAAGGGAAAAATAAAGGTGAGACATAACAAATTCGTGGGAACATGTCAAAGACTCAAATCAACCCCCAGAGATAACCCTAAGGACCCAACTTAACTTTTATTACATCCTATCCCGAGACAAGCTGATAACCCTAAGGACCTAACTTAACTTTTATGACATCCTAACCCGAGACAAGCTTCTATGTAAGAAGGATTCAACATAGTAGGATAATGAAAGATAGTGTACCTAGACCTACTTTGACCTTGTATCCTATAGAAACTTTTCTGGTCATAATAAAGACTAATGGAACGCATAAATTTTCATACAAATGATGCATCTTGGTAGCCTACATGTCATGACTCATGACACACTTATTCTGACTCGACCACTGAAAGTAAAGATGCAACATTGCAAAGGAAATAACTGATTCAACTAAGAAATTGACATCAAATGAAATTTGATGAAATAAACCGTCATAGCATACTAACTCTACAATATGGAAGTAGAATGCAAGTAAAGACAACTCAAAACTGTATAACTAGAAATGAAGCATGACCTAGACCTACTTAAAAACCAAAACATGTCCTACTAAAAACAGATTGGACCTCACAACCTAGTCAATGTTGAGATTTTGGTACCTTGGAAAGTGGTCCCCTTGTGTTTGTGAGCTTCTAAACACACTACCATGTACCATGTACCTTATGTCTAATTTCACTTTGACTTAGGAGATTTAAATCAAAAGTGAAATTTGGTCATTTTAGCCTAAAATGACAATTAATTCACTTTGTGGGTGAATTGAGGGACATAAAGTGAAACTATGGAAACTTAAGTAAGGTGGGTTTTATTGAGATTCTTTTGAGATGATCTCAACCATTGATTAGGGATGAGATGAGATGATTTCATCCACTCATATTTTAGGTTTCTTTATGCTTCCTTAAGGAGGGCGCAAGGGCAAATGAGAGCTCATTATTCCTTGTTATGTTCACCAAGAGAATTGGGAGAGGAGCATGAGGATGAGGTTGGATGCATTGAGTGAGGAAAGCTTGGGCGACCCCATTCATGGAGGTAGCCAAGAGGCTTAGACCCTCATTTATTTGTGGAGTTAGTTCTTGCTAGGAGGAGGGCGCACTTGAGGAGGAGGGCGCACAACTAGCAAGGAGGACTTGCAGAGCTCAGTTTGCAGCGAGGACAGTTTCAGTGGAGAGCTACATCACAGATTTAGAGTACTGTGGGAGGGTTTCTCCATCAGAGCTTCCAGTTGGCAGAGAGCTTCAGTTCAGTGGTCTTGGCAACTTGTGAGGAGGGCGCACCATCCTAGGGCGCATCTT
>ML777402.1:322972-335203 GCA_009831015.1 Picea engelmannii | reverse complement strand
CTCTAAAAATAAAAAAAAGAAAGTTCAAATCTTCAAACAAATGAAAAAAAAAACGTTTTTGATCATACCTGGAAATCTTGATCTCTTCGTTGGCGCTAATGGAAGCAAAATCCTTGGCTTTCTCCTCCTTGGATAGATGCACACTTCACAAGTGAAATAGAAAACAAAAAAAGCTTCCCGCGGGCTTTAAAACCCCTCACGCATTTTAATTTTGGCAAAAAATTTGAGCAAGCCGACACTTTCCATCGACTCGCGGGTTAATGGGAAAGTGTCGCGGGTTAATGATAGTGTCGCGACACATTGAAAGTGTCGGAAATGTCGCGGGTTAATGATAGTGTCGCGACACATTGAAAGTGTCGGAAATGTTGCGACATATTAAAACGAAAATTTCGGCAGCCTTAAAATTTTGGGAAATGTCGCGACATATCCGTTATATCGCCGACATTTACAGCAGTGATCTGGACTATTCTTCCCAAGCATAGAAGAATAACTGTCCCTGATTTCTGAGCCTGGATCATTCACCTAACTGGGCCATTCCTTCGGCACTAATCATAGTGCAACCTGGAGAGAATGAGTCTGCTCTAGGGAATGCCTGTCCCTGATTGCTGAACCTGAACCATTCACCTAACTGGGCCATTCCTCCGGCACTAATCATAGTGCAACTTGGAGAGAATGAGTTTGCCCTAGGGAATGACTATCCGGACCATTTCCTAAGGAAATGACTGTCTTGCACCAACCTCCAAAATGGACCATTCTTCGAAACTGCTCACAACTATGAACTTCGAAAGAATGACTGCTCGACAAGGTGGACCATTCTACTTGACCACTACTCAGAGTGACTTCCAAGAAGAGTGACTGTCCTAGACCATTCCCCCACACCGACCACAAGGGGAATTGCTGTCTATGGTACATCAACAATCTATCAGACCATTTTCATTATGAAAATGACTCTCCGATCTGGACCATTGTCCGAACTGGAAAATGCTTGTCCGTCAGAAATCTCGAACCACTTTCTAGACTGGAAAGGAACTGCCCAACCTGGACCATTTTCCAGTTTCCAAACTGGAAAATGACTGCCCATGAATCAATAATATGTATCAGTGCTCCCTCCCAACCTGGGGATCCATCTCTTCCCTTTCAACTAAGGGAGTTATCTCCACGAGCCCCATCTTGTCCCGTAAGTACGCAAACTTTATCCTAGACAAAGGCTTTGTCAGAATATCTGCTACCTGCTCATCTGTGGAGATATACTAGAGTTTCGCTTCTCCTTCCTGGACTTTATCACGAATAAAGTAGTATTTGATCTCAATATGTTTGGACCGGTCATGAAACACTAGGTGTTTTGATAGCCTCATACAACTTTGATTGTCATAGTATATTGCGGTCGAATTTGGTACCTGATCAAATAATCTAGAAATTAGCTTCCTTAGCCATACTGCTTCGGTACATGCTTCACATGCTGTGATATATTCTGCTTTTGCTGTGTTGAGTGTGGCATACTTCTGTTTCCTGCTGGCCCATGATTTCATGGCAGAGCCCAAACTGAAACACATCCCTGAAGTACTCCTTCTGTCTTCTGCACTCCCTGCCCAATCTGAATCTATGAATCCATGAAGTTGTATATCACTGGATGAGGTGTATCTTAAACCATAGTTTATTGTCCCACGAATATATCTCAGAACATGCTTTGCAGCTATCCAATGCTCATGTATGGGTTCCACCTGGAACTGGCTTAAGGTGTTTACAACAAAGCAAATATCTGGTCGAGTATTCACTAGATACATCAACGACCCAATCAATTGTCGGTATAGGGACAGGTCTATTGGATCGTAATCCGAGTCTCTTACTTTTCTTATGTCTGTGGTCATAGGAGTGGCCATGGATTTGCAATCCATCATTCCAAATTTCTAAAGAATCTTCACTGCATACTTTCCTTGTCCAAGGAAGACTTCACCACGCTTCTGCCATACTTCTAGTCCCAAGTAATAGTGCATGAGACCAAGATCTTTCATATCGAACTCAGAAGCTAATTCCTTTTTACACTGGGTGATGAGAGACTCTGCACTTGTCAAGAATAAGTCGTCGACATACAACAATAGAATCATAGGTGCATTGTTCACAACCTTGTAGTAGAGATTTGGATCTGCATGACTCTTAGTGAAACCGAGTCTTACTAATTAACTATCAATTCTGGCATACCAAGCTCTTGGAGCTTGCTTGAGTCCATACAGGTCTTTCTTTAATCTGCAAACATGAGTGTCTCTGGAACTTCAAAACCTTGAGGTTGTTCAATGTATACTTCTTCTTCAATTGCTCCATTGAGAAAAGCTGTCTTTACATCCATTTGATGTAGACTCCATCCCATGGAAGCAACAATAGACATAATGGCTCTAATAGAGGTATATCTGGCAACAGGAGCAAAGGTTTCGTCATAATCTTCTCCCTCCTTCTAGGAAAACCCTCTAGGTACGAACCTTGCCTTGTATTTGTCCACGCTTCAGTCTACTGCATGTTTGATCTTATAGACCCATTTTGAAGTTACCACTAATTTTTCCTTGGGTCTAGGCACGATTTCCCATACGTCATTTTTCATGATAGACTGGTGTTCTTCTGTCATGGCTTCTTTCCACTGTTTCTTTTGAGTTGCTTCTTCAAATGTGGTGGGTTCTTCATTTATAAGTTTTGTCATACATGCTGCATAGTTGGAGAATCTTTTGGGATTTTTGCTTTCTCTAAAGGCGCCACTTGGGGCTTTGAGTTTTTTTGCTTCTTGTAAAGTAGCTTCAAGCCAAGCTGGACGTTTTCTAGTTTTGGGTACAATGATTGATTAAATAGGTTCACATGGTTGCATCGGATGATCAAGTTGTTCTGGTTCTTCATTCTGACTTTCTGGAAGACATGTGCTTTCTTCTTTGGGCTCTTCATATTCTTCTTCTTCCATGGATTCTTCTATAGATTTCTTGAAAGCCATCTTCTCATTGAAGGTTACGTCTCTGTTGAGTTCAATCTTATGTTGTTTTGGAATATAGATTATGTAGGCTTTGGATGATTCACTATATCCAACAAATATGCCCTTCTTTCTCGAGGGTTCTAGTTTCTTTCTTCTATCTTTAGGGATATGAATATACATAGTGCACCCAATGATTCTTAAGTGTTCCACATTAGGTGTCCTTCCTGAGAAGTCTTCTTCTGGAGTCATATCCTTGAATATGCGATGGGGACTTCTGTTCTGAACATATATTGCTGTCATGGCTGCTTCTCCCCATAAGTACATGGATAAACCTTGATCATTCATTAGTGCCTTCACGGTGTCCTCAATGGATCTATTCTTCCTTTCTTCTACACCGTTTGTTAAGGATTATGAGGAACGGTTAGCTCCCTACTAATCCCTGTTGATTTGCAAAAGGCAACAAATTCCTTGGATGTGTATTCTCCTCCATTATCTGTTCTCAAAGTCTTGATTTTCTTGCTTGTGAGGTTTTCTATTTCTGCTTTGATTTCTTGAAACTTGCTGAAAACTTCGTCCTTTGTCTTCAAGAGGTATAACCAAGTCTTTCTCGAGTAATCATCTATGAAGGTTACATAATAAAGAGAACCTCCTAGAGATTTGACTGGCATCGGATCGCAAACATCTGAATGTATTAGATCTAGGATTTCCTTAGATCTATTATTGCTACTTGAGAATGGCTTCTTAACATTTTTACCAAGTGTACATCCTCTGCAAATTCCTTCATGTGTAGATTGTAGCTCTGGTATTCCTTCAATCATTTTCTTGAGGAAAGGTAATGCTTGATAGTTAAGATGAGCATACCTTCTATGCCAAAGTTCATTGGGATTGACTTCATCATGTATAAGAGCTTCATCATTATGTTCTAGTAGTCTTTATAATCTGCCTTCACGAGTTCCAATAACTCTAGCATTCTCTATGTTGGAGTCTCTAGACCAAGATAGTGCTTTGCCATCTACAAAGACTATTCTATTTCCTTTGTCTTCTAGGAAATATATAGATACGAGAATCTTTTCTAAACCAGGTACATATAAGACATTACTCAAATGAATATTGTTACCTAATTTCAATTTGATGGAGGCTTGACCAATTCCTTCAACTGGATAGGTGTTCTTGTCTCCAAGTTCTACCTTGTAGGATTTCTTCTTTTCATTCATACTGGAAAGTCTGACCTAGTCTCCTGTCATATGCTTGGAAGCTCCACTGTCAATTATCCACTTGTCATCTTCAAGAGTTCATGTAAGAGCTGAATTGTGTAGATGATCTGTCTTTTCATTCATGATTTTTGTTGACTGATAGTTGGTTGAACTTTGACTTTTATTGGTCAAATGTTGACTTCGACTGGTCAAATGTTGACTTTGACCCAAAATCTCAACCTTGACGTTTTTGCCTTCTAAGAGTGCCAATAGGTGCGCTGGACTAAGGCACACTAGAATATCCTCTCCTTGAGTAAAGTGTTCCATCATAAGGATCTGGGCAAGAGGTTTTAGGGTTTTGCAACTGCACTTGCTAGTAACCCTAGCGATAGTGCTTCAGTAACTACACCTGCTAGAAACCCTAGCGACAGTTCTTCAACGAGATTTATAATCTTATGGCTTAGCTTCCTTCCAATGGTTAGATTGACTGAAGGAGGTGTGGGCCCATACCTTGTTAGAAAAGTGGGTGTGCTCGTTTAACCATAGACAATATAGCAATATTATCACCCAACCATAGGCACAAAGGCCACCCCCGAGCACCTTAATCTTGATAGAGAGAAGAATTCCGGTAGCAAATCAATAGCCAACCAAGGCTAGTGCACCAAGCAAAGATAACCAAAGATCAAGCAGAAAATCCAAGTCAGAAAAACTGAAATTACAAGTTGCAGTAGCTGCTGCTGCAGCTCTTCTCCAAACTTGCGCACAACTGGTTTTCTGTAGTTGCGAGTGAGTGAGTCCCAAATGAGCTCTAGCACCCTGTATTTATACTGCTCCTTCTTAGCTGTCTGGCCAACTTCTCTTCCTGGGGGCTAAAAACTCAATATTAATTATTCTCTTTAGCCTACTTGTCTTTTAGAGTTATTGTCCAAGGCTTTAAGGTTTCTCTTGCTTCCCAAAATATTCTAGTCTCGTCAAAGGTTACAAGTGGAGGTTAATACCTCCCACAACTACCATAATATCAAGAAGAGTCTGAACTATAAAAAAATTTACCCATGTAGAAATGGGCAATCTCAGTAGTCTTGGTTTATGAATAAACCACACAGAATTGTTTATATCCCACCATTGCTAGGCACATGCAAGAATAGAAGTTTTGTTTTGAGCGTAGTTACCTATTCTGCTTAGCTATTTCTTAACCGCCAGCTATATTTCTGCATCAATGAAATACTTTATACTTTATGTTAACAGTACTATTGTATGAATGACTTGTACGAAGATGAATATGAATAGAGAAATATACTTATAATTGATTCTCATGGCCGTGGAACTTGGTAATTAGAAATTGCCTTTTGTCTTTGATTTTTCTTTTGGTTTTTTTGAGGGCTTGTGTGAGTTGGTCATGGTTTCTACCCTAAAATTCTATCCAGTTTTCTTCTCATGTAAAGCTGCACATATTCTTAAGGCTGTGGAATCTGGTAATTACAAATTGCTTGTCTTTTATTTTTAATTTTTGTTTGGTTATGCAATCAAGTCATGGTTTCTACTCTAGAATTTTGTTCAGTTTTCTTCTCTTGCAAATCCTGTGCAGTTTGGTAATTACAAATTGCTTGTCTTTTATTTTTAATTTTTGTTTGGTTATGCAATCAAGTCATGGTTTCAACTTTCTACTCTAGAGTTTTGTTCAGTTTTCTTCTCATGCAAATACTGTGCATATTTAATAAGGAATTCTATTTAGTATCTGATTCACATCTCTGTGCAGAATCTGATGGATGGGAGACTTGATCGGGCTGTATTCCTTGCGCTTGCAGTGGGAATTGCTGCAGGCACAGCTGCTACTATTACTTCAATAGGTTTTCCATATGCTTTTGGTGCTTTCTATACTGCACTTCAAGTCAGAAGAAAAAAAGAACAGAGAGAACAAAGGAATCGTCTCAAATCAGAAAAGATGAAAAAGACACCACACAAGCCAAAAGAATGTCAGATCTATAGAGAGATACTTCAGCGGGCATTGACAAAATGGAGGGATATTGATGTTTCACTTGACAGTTTTCCTTACTTTCTATCGTAAGTACAGTGGTATTTTTCCCGTATTATTTTGAGGTTGAAATAGATCCTATTTAGATGGAATGGCACAAGAATTTATTTCAATTATCTCTATGATTTCCATGGACAGATAGAATCCGCTAATTTCATGTTTTTCACTTTATTTAAAATACTGTTTACTTGGGAATGCAGGTGACTCTAATTTGGCTTCAGCATAATAATGTTTTTTTCTTTCACTTGTTTGTTGTGAACTATAAATACAAATTATTGCTTGAGAATCGAGATGCATAAATACAAATTATTACTTGAGAATCGAGATGCATTATCTTTTGTTATGAAATAACAAACCAGTCAAGAGATGGGGAGTAAGACAGCTCCAAGAAACAGGCCTGAGCATTTAGAGAATGGACAGAAAATGATCTGAAATGGGTCACTGTATACTTTGCCATCCTTCTTAGTACTTTCTGGGGTGAAGATTTAGGGTTGTGGACTTATAGGGACCATTCACACTGGCTCCCATTAGTCACACATGGAGCTAGTCATGTCTGGCCTCAAGAATATTCTAGAAGGTCCTGTTATAACAGGATTTGTAGTTGTGCAAAGCTTCCACAAGATACTTATCTGTGTAACAACTAGAAGTTTCTACCAGTGTCACCTAAGTAGAGATTTCCTTTGTTTTAGTGATGGAAGAGGTCCAACGCAAAGGAGGCTTCCCTAGTGACTTCAAGGGATCGATTAGCAAGATTAGCCAAGCCTACATCCCCTTATCTTTAGTCACTTAGATGTTAGGTCTAGGTCTAGGAGAGGTAAAAGGAAAACGAGGTAATTGATTCACCTGTACGAGACAATAAACAATCCAAAGCATAATATAAACAATTACTTCATAAATATTGGCATCTGACAATGATTGATGCCATATTTTTATAATTTATTGACTTACAATTAAAAATTTCCGTTTTGCGGGAAATTTATTATTTCACTAAAACATTAAAAAAACCTATCAAACCTAGCCCAAACTTCTATATGACTCAATAAACATGACCTAGCATGAACTCGTATACATTTAGACACTAGACATTGGTTATACCATGCCAAGTCTTAACCACCAACACATACTCCAGCTTTGGAGTCAGTCTCCGAGTGAAATAACTTAGAAATTATTAATCGCCCACTAAGGCAAGCAAAAAATAATTAACAAGTGAAAAAAAACACTCTAGAGTACATGCTACATGCTCGTCCCCAGGTCTTAGGTGGCCAATAGTCTTTTACAATATTTCATGCTCAAGTCATTTATTACAATGCCCCGGAGGGATGGAAATGCGGAAAAAATAGTCTTTTGAAAGACTTGCTGAACCTGTGAACTCTAACTTTTGAGCATCTGTCTACTCAGTCTTTGGCGGCTCATCTTCAAATTCAGCTAGTGCAACTCGGTGGATAACAGGACCAAATGACTCGATAAGCCATGAAGTAAGCTCATCGCGTTTCACTATCATAGTTACTCTTGAAGGGTTATTTTCTTTCGTGCTTCCCCCGTGACGTATCCCTCTACTTGGGTCTTTTCTTTCCTGTTTTGGTTGGCACACCTAATAGGGTCCGATGATGGTCCTCCCATACTCAAACTTGCCAACTTACATGTCTTGAGCTAATGTGAAGTGTGAAGGGGATACTTGATGTGAATTGTTTATGTGTCTTCTATGTTAAGTAACAACTTATTCTATATGATTTAAGGACTCTTATACCTTGTGAACATCGATTTTACTTGATTCCATAGTTTGATTTGATTTGGATGCACCTGGCATGGTTCTTTGAAGGACATCCCCTGCTTTCACCCGAGACATTGTGCCTCTGTTTACAAGATATGGCACATGTGATGCAGAGTGTTGAGTCATTGGATGACTTAACACACTCAAATACTGACTCTCACATCTTTTGGACCTTGCCAATGGACAAATGGGCTTGCATTTGCTAGATATGGTCTTGATGGCACACAGATGGGCAAGAAGCCAACACCCTGGGAATTGTACCCTAGAGGTTATTATGCATTGGATGGAGGACGTTACATCGGTGGATGGTTGGATGCCATGCAGAGATGAGATACACCTCTCAACCTTGGATGCAGGGCATTTTTGATGATGACGTCATACTAGGGTTTGATGGAGATGGTTGGGCTTGCTTGCCACTTGGACACCACATGATGATTCGATGTGACATGGCATTCCTCCACCTTGCTTTCACCTTGGGTGATGACACATGGCCTTTGGAGGTCCTCTTTCACCCTTGGGAGGCTTGACGTCACCACCCATGTGACCTTAAGATGTATTATTTGCATGACTTATCATTGTAGAGGCTATTTTGATGGGTTGACCCCACTTTTAGCACATATTCTTGATGTTTTACTCAAATTATGTGGACAATAGTGCATGGTTACCTCATATAAATAGATGAAGCACTCAAAACATTTTTTCATCATCACAACTCCTCACACTGGTGAGAGAGCACTCTCTAAAAGGTTCGCTCTACTCTTCTTGGTCTTTTGGAATCTAGTGCACACCACTTGAAGAAAGAATTTTATTGGATGCTTGTCTCTTGTTGATGATATCTTTGGTAAATGCTCTTTTAGAGGCTTAATTGTTGCATGCACCTTGTATGCTTGAAACCCTAGGAGGGATTAAGAGGCTTTATCCCCCTCCCTACTTTCAATTATCATTAATTGTTGAAGTATTAATGCATTATTCTAGGGCTTAAGAGGTTTTATACCCTAGGGTTCTTGTCTGGGCTAGTTGAAGTCCTAGGGATTAAGAGGCTTTATCCCCTTATGACCTTGTGTCGGACCTTTCTTCTTCACCAAAATGAGGAAAGCATTTGCTTAGGTGACACTGGTAAATACTTACAATTGTTACACAAGATCAGTGTCTTGTGGAGGGCTTTGCACAAGTACAAATCCCGTGTTAACATGGCTTGCATCTGGTTTAATTTTACTCTATGCTTCGTCAGATTTTCTATTTTTTAAGCCTTTGTGGGATTGTGATTGACTATGTAATTGATACAATTAATGGCTGCCGCCCAAAAATGAAGACTTAATCCCTTAGATTGAATCATACAATTGGCCATTTCCTTTTACATGTGATTCTTTCTCTCAACAACACCATTTTGTTGTGGTGTATATGGAACAATATGTTGCATCTGAATGCCTCGTGCAATGTAGTAAGTTGTAAATTTGTTGTTAACATATTTTCCTTATTTCTTTATTCTTTACTTCTGCAATTGATGTCTAGATTGTTTTTCTACAAGGGCTTTCTAGGCCAAAAACATGTCAAAAACTTCACTCTTGAGTTTTAAGAAATAAATCCAAGTGCGTTTGGAGAAGTCATCAATGAAAGTTAAGACGTTCTTGAACCTAGAGAAAGAAGAAGGAAGTGGACCACACAAATCATTATGGACAAGCTACAAGGGGGCTAAGGCATGCCAAGAGACATGTTTGTCAAAATTGTCCCAATGATATTTGTTGAGAACATAGCCGACACAAACACCATCTATGCAAGAAACGAGAGGAAGTCCAAGCACCATATTTTGATTATATGGCTATTGCAATCAATGATATTTTAGATCATCAAATCACACATGCTAAATTTTGTTCAAGTCATGACTATGAGCAATAAAAATTGATGGAAAAGTTGATGACCCAAAATTGTCAAATCTGTACAAGAGGGTAATATCATCAACAATTCCAGTTGCTAGGGCATGCCTAGGATCTTTTAAATCCTTGATTATGACTCGGTGAGGTGAAAACTTTATTGATTTATCTTCACTTGAATGAGTGATTTGATATACTAATAGAAGGTTGCATGAGAGACTTGGAACACATAAAACATCATTAAAATGACCATCATCTAGTTGAAATGTTGCAAACCTTACAACAGTAAGAGGTATATCATCACCAACAAATATTTGTTTGGTGTTATATTCATTAAGAGCAGAAAAAATGGCTTTATCCTTAGTCATATGATTAGATGCTCCAAAACCAATAAGCCATTGATTAGAAGAAGTAGATGTTGCATTGAAGGAAAAATGAGAAGCAAAAAGTGCATGTCTATGAGAAGAGGAGTTGGAAGAAGAAGAATCAAGATTGATGTTGTGCTTTTCTATTGCTGCTTCTAAAGCCTCCATCTTCTTAAAACATTTAGATTCTAGATGATCATCTCGCCTACGAAAATTGCAATGTTTCTCAGTCTTCTTACTTTTTGATTTTGATCCTTTGTCACCATTGGGAGTAGAAGCTAGCTTTGAGGGTTTGGAACCCTTGTTTTGCTTGTTGTTGCGAAGATGTTGCTTCTTTGGATGCTTGGATTTATCCTTCTCTTGGGTAACTAAGACTTTGTTAGATGTGCCTATAGTGCTGATCACTCAAAGATGCAAGAGCTTATCTTGCTCTCTAATCAAATAATCACAAAAATATTCAAGAGAAGGTGGTTTGTAAGCAACCCCTAGAGTTTCTCTGGTGGAGTGAAAAGTAAATACAATAACAAAATATGCACTACCAAGCTTAGCAAGAATAACATATATACATCGGTAATCCTTCATTTCTATTTTCAGTTTTCAAGTAAAAGTTTTGAGTGTTTTGAACATAGATAGATAATCTTCAATACACGAGAGATCATTTGGATTTAAAGAAAATTAATTAGTTTTCAAGTTGGTGGGATCAAATCTCATTGTGTTTCCAAATATGGTTTCTAGTTTTTCCCAAAGCTTCATCTTGGTCATCAATTCCTTGAAGGTGAAACCATAAATAACTAGAGATGGACATTCCTATTAATCCACATGCTTTGTCATTTTCATTATCCCATATGGCTTTTTTTGAGGCATCAATTAGGGGAATTTGTTTTCCCAAGGTAATTTAGTAAAGTCCTTTTACTTCGTAGCAATGTTGCCATAGCGCGAAGCGAAGCGGGAGCATTTTTAGGAAGCGAAGGGTTGGGAGCGTCATTTTCAAAAAATCCTCGGAAGCGAAGCGTCCCAGAAGCGTCAATTATATATATATAATTTTTTATATATATTGCGTTTATATTAAAAAAAACATGCAGAAAGGCAAATTAGTTGCAGAATGTATGAAAACATGCATATTTGTACATTGTAACATTAAAATGGCATCCATAGTAGTAAGTAGTAGTACATCAATCATTCAATGATTAATCATTCGAGCATCAACCATCTAGAATCTAGCAATTACAAACTTACAAACCAACATACAAATTTTTAAGCCATATAAAAGAAAGTAGACCATTAAGTTATGGAATGAAATAGTCATCTAGCAACTGTCAACAATAACATGAGTCATGACCAAATAGTTATGATTACAAAATAGGCCATTTGTATTGAATTATGAAGATCTCAAGGTCCAAAACTAGACTCTAGAGTCTAGTTGCTAAATGGCTATGAATCTATCATCTATAGACTGACATGTAAAGTAATGAAAAGAGAGAAACATCAAACAACTATCCCATCCTCCTTCCACCAACACGATTGCCGCATGTGCCTCCACGTGGTGGTAGTGGAGGAGCCTGAGAAGGACGAAACTGTGCAGTAGATGAAGATGAAGCCCCTGTTGCTGGAGTCCTAAACAGGGGGACCAAGGACTGGGTAGTAGCTGGGGGTGGCATCTCAGCATGATCATCATCAAAAAGAGCATTCTCCAATTGCTCTAAAAGCATTACCCCATCCTCCAAATTATCCTCCTTTGGATGGTTGTCTCAACGCTTCAAGTTTACATCCTCCTTTGCCTCCTCATAGTAATGAGACAACAATCGCAAGTTGTAATGAACATAAACCAAGCTCTCTGCGCGGCCTGCATTCAACCTGTTTCTTTTGACGTTGTGGATGAAACTGTAGGTGCTCCAACACCTCTCTGCAGAAGAAGTGTTCACCACCTGTGAAAGCACCCGTGTTGCCAAACGTTGGAGCTGTGGAGTGCCACCGCCATAAACGTTCCACCACGCAAGAGAACTCAAATTCCCTCGATCTCTTAATGCATGGTTGGTCCCAAAGGCACCT
>ML777402.1:308149-320700 GCA_009831015.1 Picea engelmannii | reverse complement strand
TTACCCTGGTTACAAACCAGGGGCCCTAGAGATATCTAGGGTCTTCAAATGCTTGGTCCCAGACCAAGACTCCCATGCCCCAGGCATGGTTACCCTGGTTACAAACCAGGGGCCCTAGAGATATCTAGGGTCTTCAAATGCTTTGTCCCAGACCAAGACTCCCATGCCCCAGGCATGGTTACCCTGGTTACAAACCAGGGGCCCTAGAGATATCTAGGGTCTTCAAATGCTTGGTCCCAGACCAAGACTCTCATGCCCCAGGCATGGTTGCCCTGGTTACAAACCAGGGGCCCTAGACATATGTCTGGGGTCTTTATCAAATGGGTCCCAGACCACATACCCCAGGAGTGCACTGGGGGCCCTAGACCTTGTCTAGGGTCTTTAGCCATCCTCAAGGAGAATGGCTCTCGCTGCTGCATGTAAATTTAACATGAACTCGTAAGCATAAGATCACTTGGACTAGACATATTAGAATATGTAGGTAATATGGCTTCAAAAGTAAAAACTGGCTATTTGGATGGAAAGATCTCGAAAAAATAGGTAGTGAAAAAAAACAACACTGAAATTGGACTTCGAATGTCAAAGTTTTGCCCTTTTTAAGAAAGTCATAGAAGGTAACCAAAGTGCCATGTGGCAAGTAGAGGTTGGCCCACATGGTGATGGATGCACAATGACCTTGAGTAAAATTGTTTCCCTTTCCTTTTTAACTTTGCCTGTAAGCTCGCTTTTACAAATAAGTTACTTTTACATGAAGTGACCCACTTTTATAAAATAAGTGAGAATCACTTTTACAACGAAGTTACTTTATAAATTAAAGTTGCATGCAAAATATAACTTAAAAAAGAACATTAAAGTTACTTTATAGAGATTCACTTTTATAATTTAAGTGAAATGCACTTTACAATAAAGTTATTTAATTGAATGAAAAGAAAGACTTGGACTTAAGACCTCTTATTTAATAAAGTAACCTTCAACCAAGTGAGCTAATGCAAAATATATAGCACATGTTTTGAAGGAGGGGCACTTTTTTTTTACTCTTTGCCTCAAAGTGTATACTTGCACTAGAAACTCTTGTTTTTGCTTGCAAAAACCTTCAACACAACTGCACATAAAAAGAAACAAAAATTTGAGAAAAAAACAAGTTCGAAACTTAACAATATCAGGATTAGATCTTAGTTAGCCTACTCGGAAAATGCAAGTTTTCTCTTGGTTTTTAATTCGTTGAGATCACGTAAAGCCCAGAGCAAAGAGCACACGCATAAAAGGAAACACTTTCCATTCTATTTCTGATTTGCTGATATCACACAGAGCGTAGGACAAAGAGCATACGTAGACCATAAAAAGTAGCAAATTGAGTGTTAAAATAATGTAACTGCAAAGTGTATTCTTATTATTATTTGATATATTATTCATTGGATCAATCCCCATTGTGGATTGATCATGTTGACTATTGTAAAAGGACCAAATCCCCTTTTGCAGATTGGTCATAATGTAATTGTAAAAGGCAAAAGAAGAAGTTGGCCCCAGAATATATCATGACGCCCTGAAATATAATAAAGGTGGTTATAACCACCCAGTTGGAGAAGTCGGCCCTGCCAGTGAAGAGACTCTTCACACGTGCCAGTCTTGTATAAATAAGGAGGTTAGCGCCTCACTTAGATACACAACTCACTTGCTCATTTTGAGAGACAAGTTTCAGAATTGCAGTTAGAGAAGAAGGAGAGAGAGTAGAGCATCTTTGGGAGAGGATCTTCTGTATTAGTTTGAGTTATCTCTTGGCATTGTATTGGCTATCTATAATAAGGAATTTTTGTTGGGTTTTCTTCCCCTAGAGGGTTTCCCAGGATAAATGTTGTGTCTCTTGTGATTGTGTATTTCTCAGTGATCTTGTGTTATGCTATTGTTATCTATTGAAATGCAAATAACTATAATAATGGCTTAAACATTAACATTGAGGATATAAACAACAAAACTAAAATAATAACACAATAATTTTTTTTAAAAAACATAGTGAAACTTTATACGTCTGGATTTGACAAAAATGGTCATATCTTGGGCAAACAAAAAGCTTTTTAGATGTAACAAAAAGTGTTTCCAATTGAAAGTAGTGCTCTGGACATAATGGAACAGTTCGCTTAGCTTAACAGTTCACAAAAATAGTAGAACCCAAAAATATTTTGATGCATGCGGCAAGAGGTGCAAGATCTCAATCAACAATGAAAGTGGGTCTTTATATGGGATATGATACCATGTTCGACAAAAAAGAGTATTTCCAAACAATTCAAACATCTCAAGCAACCACTCACACAAACAAATCAAACATTAGTACACCAGTGTATAACGTGGTTAAAATCCTTAAAGACGGAAACAATCCATGGCCCCAGCCAATGCGGCCACTTGAGACAATATAATAATGTTAAAGAAAAGAATTTTACATATGAGTTTCTCACAATTGATCTTCAACAAACAACCCTCCATGCTCTTTAAATAGAGATCTTGGGCCAATCGGGTGTTAAGCCATAGATCAATATAGCCGTTAGTATTGAGCAGAATATGAACCGTTGGATCACTTTATGTCTAGAACATATTGTGACTGTTGAATTACATAACTACAAATGCATACCAAGGAAACACACTAAATAAACACACTTTACCTAAAGATACAATAGATTTAATTGATCTTAACTAACTCCCTAGTGTTTAAATATCCTAAAAACTAGTGCCTATCAATCTACTGGGCTAATGGAGTCATGAAATATTGCATAATAGAAAGGTCTAGCTTGATACATTCACAATTGCTTCATGGAAAGGCATTACAATAGAGGAAAAGTTTAATTTGCCATATTCAACCTTATGGATGAGAGAGAGTTTTTTACATTCATGATTCATCATTCTATTAGATACTCAAGGAAAAATGGGCTATTGTGACACATTCAACCTTAGAGTGTTTGCTGGAAATTATTATGGAAAATTATCTTGGAGGGCTAGAACTGCCACTCCTCAATGTTAACATGGAGGTGTTGTTTAATTAGGATGAATTATTAATCAAGTCAACAACTAATTTGTTAGATGAAAGACAACAATGTAGAAATCTCATTGTAAATCTCATACTATCTTATTCATTCTCATATACATTTATATATATTTATTATCCTTATGGATATCTTTATATTCCATGTTGAAATTAGTGCAGCTGCAAGAGCCATTCTCTAGGAGGATGGCATAAGACTCTAGTTGTGGACTAGGGCCCCCAATACACTCCTGGGGTTTCTTGGTTTGGGACCAAGTAGTGAGAGCCATGGCAAAATACCCTAGTGAGGGCCCCTAGTACATGACTGGGGTTCTTGGTCTACGACCAAGCAGTAAGTACCTAGATGTGTTATAGGGCCCCTGGATGTGTTCCAGGGAATCCTTGCTCGGTGCTTGGATTGATCCTTGGATGTGTTCCTTGGTGGATGATGTAAGTCCCTAGATGTGTTCTAGGACCCCTGGATGTGTTCCAGGGAACCCTTGCTTAACGCATGGGTTGATCCTTGGTCTTGTACCTTGGTGGATAAGACCTTAGATGTGTTCTAGGGCCCCCAAATGTGTTCTGGGGCAACTTGGTCTTGGACCAGGTAGACCTTGGTTTAAATACCAAGATGTGATGATGTGTGATCCTCTTTCTCTCTCCCGGGATGGTCCATGAGACCTAGGAATGGCTAAGAAGATGGACATGACCACATTGTTGATGTACCCTCTTATGGAGTGATGATAAAAGTTTATAAGTCATCATAAGGCTTATGTGGACATGTTTTTCCATTGAGGACCCCCTTGACTTTATCTTAAAGTTCCCCCTTGCTTGTTTTTGTTTCCTTTTTGTTTGATGTGGTGTTGGGTTTTTTATAAGTCACTTTGACTTATTTGACATTTAATTAATATTTATATTAATTAAATTGTCATTATTTAATTATTTTATTTTAGCCCTAACCCTTCTTCATAAACTATATAAGGAACCCTCCCCCTCTCATTTTAACACTCACACTCTCTCTTCATTCCTCTATCCTCACTATTGCTGCGGCTACCTCAGGTTGTCTTTCTTTGGTGATGGTACGGCTTCTCTAAGGGTTATTCTTTTCAGATCTGAGGCATTTTTTGTTTGGACACTTATTGGCTGGGAGCTTCATCTGTTTGCCTGCTGGTATAGAGATGCCGGACCTCTCCTTGCTAGTCTTATTTGTTGTGGCTGTCGTGGACTCCACCTTGGACCTTCTCTTGCTTGCCTAAAAGAGCTGTGGACTGTCCCTTGTCTGTTTTGAGGAGCCGCGGACCTCCTTCTTGCTGCTGTAGGTGCCGAGGCCCCTTTTTGCCCCCACCGTGTGTTGCTGCTGTGTATTGTAAGGGTGCGGTGGCCCCTATTCCTCTTATTTCTGCTGCTACTGAATGTTACTAAGGGCACCGTGACCTCCTTGTCTTTACTGTCACCATCTGTGGGTGTTTTTTCCCACTTGCTGTTCCTCTTGCTGGTATTTTTGCTGCCTGTAGGGTTTCTCTCTTGCTGTCCTATTGGCTGGGACCTTCTTGGTTTGAAGGACTTGTAATACAGTCCAGTTTTGGTCTGTTTATTTTGGGTGTTTATCTTCCCTGCTGTCCCTGTTTGCTGTCCCAGTTGCTGGTACCTTCTCTAGCTTGAAGGTTGTGATTGCTGTAGGGTCATACATTCTCAGTTTTGGACAGTAGTTTAGTGCTTACACCAGCCTTGCTTGTGGTCCTCTCCTTGGCAAAACTGTCTACCAATCCTCATGATAGAGATCAAAACCCTAGAGGTTTGATCCATGAACTTTAAGCTGATTTTCTGAGCATATTAAAGAGGACTACAGCCACACATGTGACAGGTACATACTTCATTGGCTAAGAGGTAAGCTAGGGTTTATTTTCTGCCCTCAGAACTTTTGTTTATATTCAGAATTTAATTTTATATATTCAGATCTGTTTATGTCTTTGCTTAAATGTGCTGATCTACACTTATACTAGTGAACAGAATTTAAAAGTATTATTGTTCTCTTTTTTTCCCTAAATCTAACATTCCGAATATTTTGGATATTTAATTAGTGAGCCAGATTTGGTTGCCACAAAATAAAACAAGATTGTCAAGAGGGAAAAGGCTCCTCACATCGACTTACTCCTATATGAATAAGCCTTCATGTTAGCATGATAACAAGAGGTTTCTACAATGAATTTACAACAAATGCAGAGCAATAAAAATATACCTAACATTGAAGTAGATGCAATACTCCATTTCTTTATTAACTCTTCAGGGGTTTGATATAAAATAGATCCCATCAAGCATCATCATCTCCAAACTCCAATCTTCAATCACTTCTCAATCTCTTCATAATTCTCCAATCACCCATTACACAAATGAATGGAGAGAAAGATCCTTTTTATAGAGGGAGCTTCTTCTCTCTTATTATAAAATACATTATTTGCTAACTTCATGATAAGTTGAAGAAGTAATAAACTAATGGATTAGTTAGATCATGTTGATCGTGTCAAGTTGATAGTGTGGTCTCTAATCTCTGCTGAGGAGGTCGCCCCATCAAAAAATACCAAGGAATATACAAGATAAGGCTTCATGAAGGGGGCACATCACTAAAGTAGGCATATTACTGAGTCAAGATGCCAAATGGTCCACATATAATCTACTCTCCAAGGTACTAGATCAACAAAACATATAAAATAATCCTTGACATGGGAGGATGTGCTCCAAGGTCCACCTAGAAGAACTCATTAAGCGTGCTCTCCAATATGCGTGCATGCAAATACAATAAAATAATGTTCCCAAGTAACCGCTTCCACGAGACAAGTTCAACAAATGATAAAGTAATAAAGTAGTTACAACCTCCAACATGCAAGACTTCATCAAACAATATAAAATTCTCCTCCAAAGTGTGCCCTCTAAGGAAGCAATAAAATAAAAAAGGGTGTGCTCCTCCAAGATAAAATCTCTGCAAATAGCAAGAGGAAACTCTCCATGTGTGCGCCCTCCAAGAAGAATCCTAAATATAGAAAGGAGACCAAGTAAATACATGTACAAACCACACGTGTGGTCCTCCAACTGCAACATTCCCCTCAAGAAAACTACTCCATAACAACCTCCAAATAAAATAATACAAATGTCAAGTCTAAGAAGTGAGGGTGCTCTCCAAGAGAAGTAAAATGATGCCAAGTGTAGCTGAAATAACCATCTTTGGCCATGCAACAATGAAGAAAGAGCACCTAGAAGAGGTGTGTCCTAGAAGAATGTGCCATGGGGCCACCCGATTCAACTACCAACAATAAAATATTTTCCATATGAAGTGCACCCTAGGAATGTGCCAAGGGTAGTTACATTCCATCAATACATGTGTCAAAACCATGTGTTGTTTTGCAAATCCATCAACTAGTTACTCAAACCATGTGCACAAGAGAATGTCGCCCTAGAGAAGTGTGCAAAGGTAGTTACACTCCTCATCAACAAGCAATAATGATATCTAAACAACCAAAGGAGGTGCACCCTAGAGAAGTGTGCATTGTCTAAAAAATTAGTAATATAATACATTCATGCCTTGGAATCTGTGCTAAAAGGGGAGCTCTCCACATAAAAGCCTCAACCAACCTTCAAATAACCCCTCCAAGTGTGAAAGGATGCCAAATGAAGTAGGTCACTCAAGCAAATAACCTTCATCTAGATAAAATTTATTAATTTAACCATTGAATGTTTAAACCAACCTCAACATGTGTGCACAAACTTCAAAGGTTAATGTTCTAATATAACCATAGTCAATCTCCAAATAGTCACTGGTTGATTAAATCACTATGAACTTGTGTGCCAATGAGAGGTGCACTCTACTAAAGTGTTGTACCATGCAAATAAAAGATGTTCTCCCTAGCAAAACCCCGGACCATGATACCAACAAAACATAAAGCCCAACCTAGGGTGCATCACCACCAAAGGATCATTACATCAAATCACATAATCCATCCTTAGGAAAATGCTAGATCACCAAAATATATGTAGTACCCCGCTTTTCTAATTCGAACTTAGGAAAAAGTACATCAACAAGGGTACTAACATCATCAAACACATTTCCTCCTAGGTGATGTCTAATATCACAATGTTTTATCACCTAAGGAAATCACACCAAGGCAACATGCATCACCCCACCATAGAAATATCATAGAAGAAAGGGACATAAGAAAGTGCTAGGTCCATCGAATCATCAAGTATGCCCCCACTGCACATCCAACTCAAGAGGACCTAGTAGAACACCCTCTCCTAGTGACATACCAACAATATAACATCATCACATGTTGTCATTAGGATACTCCAAAAAGAAGATAACGCATGAAATAGCAAGCATCCATATGTACAGAGAGTGATCCATCAAGGAAGGCATGAAAGTAGCACCAAAACCATGATATAACCACCAACCATAGAGAAGAGAAGTGAAGATCCTCCATCAAGATGTCCCCATCAAATGATCAAAAGCCAAGGAGAAAAGAAGCTCGATGAAGGTGTATATCCCCCAAGTCCATCAAAAGCTCCAAGGTTCCAGCAGCAAATTCCACTGATGTGATGAAAATCACTGTGTGGAACTTCATACAATATGAGGTGTAATAGGGGCCAACATCAATTTGAAATCCTATAATAAAGATGATCCAGAAACCTTGGTTCTGCATCTCTTAGGGCAAATGCTACCAGCCAATAGTTTCACAGATCAACTGAATAACCCAGCAAATTTCTTCCTAGCAATTCTCTTGATCAGGTATAAGAGGTCGGCCCTCCTAGAAGCCTAAAAAAAGAAAGAATCCTGAAAACCCTTGAGATTTCCTGTGAGAGACTTCAGATCTGTTTGGAGTAGTGCTGGTGCAAAAATACCAGCATGAACAGTCACAAAAAACCCTGAAACATCCATGAAAGGGGGCTGAAGAGAACCTTTGAAAACGATCAGCCAGCCAAAATATCTTCTGGATCAGCAGAAAACAGGTCTGAAATAACTCAGCAAGATAGCTGTAATGCTGGGCATTCAAAACTTTACAGAAATTCTTCAATTCAGCGCAAAATGGGGGCCAAAACAGACTTAAATAGGGTGCCCTTCTCCAGCAAACATTATCACCAAAAGGCCAGCCCCAAAACTCCATAGGTCAAGCACAATCTTCCACTGTAAATTCTGATACAGCCAAGAGGAAACTCTAAAACCTGCAGTAATGAGAGAAGATAACAGGCCTAGGGTGGCATTCTCTTTAGAGAGGGAAAAAACCCTAATGTAAGTATGCTGGAGAGATATCAGCCCAAGCTTGAAGAGAGAACAGCTGAATAATGAAGAGGAGGTTCACACCCGCTCCACCAACAAACCCTATGACCAGTACTGCCATAGATGATTTTAAGGATGAAAATTTATCTCAAACTGTAGAAACCTTGGCGAATCGTACTAGTCCTTAATATGCAAACTATAAAATGTTTCGTGATAGTTTTGTAAAATTATTCAAATTTGAAAGGATTTTATATAGTTTTTATAAAATTTGGGCTACTTCTCAGGTAAAAAAGAATTATTCTATAAAATTTGGGTGAATCATTTTTAGAAAAAATGTAAATTGGCAAATAGTTTTTTGGGAAAAAGCATGGAAAAATAGCCCATGGGCGATATATAGCCCCTAAAATTTTCTGTGCACTGTCCAGAAAAAACTGCAGTATTTTGGCTGAAAAGAGAAAAGAAGTGTGCGCTGTCCTAAAAATGGGCACAAATCTGTGAAAAAGTTCTTTTGAATCTGCTGAAAAAACCAGAAATCTGCCAATGGAGGGTGCTGGTGAAAGAGAGGGTAGAAACCCTAGAAATTTGTTTCCTCTCCCAAAAAGAGTGTTTGAAAACCCCCAGTTTCAAACATGAAACATCCTTAATATAGCACTGGATAGAAAATGAAGAGTCCACATTGGCTCTGTTACCATGTTGAGATCATAAGTAGATAGTGGATCCACAGTGAACTCTCCAACAAGCCCTAATCCAATCAAGAAAAACACAGCAGAAATGTAACAGCACTTATTGATGAACACAAGAGATGTGGGTGCCTATAGGCTGAAAAAGTCAACACTAATTAATCAACATGATGTTACAAATGATTCATGAGGTGTCTATTTATACACAACTTATGAGATTGGGTGCCTTCACCCATAAGGGGGTTATGGGCCGACATAAATGGCTAGGTTGGCCTTGGCTACATAGAATAATATGAAATAAGTTGACTAGGTCGGCTATTAAACCATAGTCTAGTAAGACAATAATAAGGCTGCTTAGCCATAATAGCAAATAACCACATTGGAGATTACCATCATTTCAACTCTCAAGTACACAATCAATTATGAATTTAATATGATTAAGTGACAAGAACGTGCTAGATCTTGATAGTGGTTGCTTCCTTACCAAACAATTACAACGTACCAAATTTTTTTATAGCGAATTTAGGATAAGCCTCATGTTGCATTGCTAAGTTAGCATTGAAATATATGAGGGAGACTAAGAAGAGAGTATTGAATCTGACACAATCTACAAGCTATAGAACATTGATAATATTGTTATTAATTAGAATGACAGTATATTACTATATACAAAGATTCACATTGTGACTTTAATGAATATTAAACTATACACATAGAAGAAGTGATAATGATCTAAGCTGATGGAATCGTCTCTGTATAAAGAGGGGGGGTTTTCCATGT
The DNA here is from genome assembly GCA_009831015.1 of Picea engelmannii. Taxonomy (NCBI): domain Eukaryota; kingdom Viridiplantae; phylum Streptophyta; class Pinopsida; order Pinales; family Pinaceae; genus Picea; species Picea engelmannii. The sequence continues at coordinate 310,964 of ML777402.1, read as the reverse complement.
CCATGAAACACCCCAACAACCATAAATGTTGCTCACATAGGAAAGTTACTTTCCTAAGTTGGACGATGCTCTTGCTATCTTTCAAAGAGTGATCTTGCCATTCTTTGAACACATGATTGATAAGAAAGTTATAGGACTAGTATTGTTTTCAAGAATCACACGTACCGTTTTAGACTGTTTCAGAAATGTAAAACAGTGGATACTTGTTTCATTGTTGTGGAATGATATAATTGTGGGATAAATCATAATATATTTGTTAATTTGAGAAAATAATGGATTTGAAAATAATATTTTACAGTGATTCATTCTGTCTATTTATCAAGAGTGCTTTGTCTATGAAGGAAATCACTATCCACTGAATCGACCTTTGATTTGAATATGATACTAATTGCAACCTTTAATTCTATATTTTGATGATCATCAAGAGTATAAAGCTTTTTAATTGAATACACTGATGGTTCAACTTGTATAGTCTGAAAAGCATGCCAAACATGCATGATGTCGAGCAATTGGTTTTGTAGTTAAACGAGTTTGTCCACATTAGCATGATGTAACTTAATTGTTTTTATTAATTCTTTACTTCTTCCCTTGCTTCACTTCTCTCTTGACCTGTTTTTGAAAGGTTTTGATGAGATTAGAGTGGATAGTGCCTTAGTCTGTTTTGTAAATTTCTTTGGTGTTCTTATTTTTTGTAGTACAAACCCTTAATCTTAAGTTCTTTTTACCAATTTAACCTGGTAGTCTGTTACAGGGATAACACGAAGACTGCACTATTGGATGCCATGTATGTGTTTCTCAAGAGGCCAGACTATATCAAATATGTCTCAAATTTGGTCACTGTTTGTTCTCGAATTCTTTTGACTGGACCACCAGGTGAGCAACTATTTTTTGTCTCAGATAGTTTGCATGCTTCAAATTGCACTGTGACATGCCCTGACTGTTCACCTTTTTTTTGATAAACCTGCTCATGCTGGCAGTTAGACTCGAAGGGTCATGAGTCATGACAGATTTCTGTAAGCAGTTAAAATGCTGGGGTCTGGCTGCATTTTATTCTTGCATCTTACATTTTTTTACATATGCAAGTGTCATTGGTCAGTTGTCGATCTAAAGTATAAGAAAAATTAAGAATTGATGCTGCAATATAGGTTTCCCAGATCTTAACCCTGTAAATTTTCAGCCTTAAGAATGTTATGAAATATAAATAAAACAACAGCAACATCAGACAATATTTCACCTCTTAACAACCTCAATCAACAAGGCAATCCAAGAAAAAAGATACCAAGTGTGCCAACAAGTTTTAGCCTTCTAGGGCAATCTTATCATGCATAAAACAGATCTGAAATTCACTTTATGACATCTGTAATTACAGCGGTAAATCTGCCCTATCTTCTTTAATATTAATGTTAAATCATTCAACAATTTCAGTCTTGTTAGCACACTTTTCCACCCTCCAATTGAGCTGATATAACAGAAAAAACAACGATGAAGAAGGTGCTAATTCAAGGAGAAAAGCCCCAAATTGTCACGGGCTAGACCCCTCTCCGTTTGGGCGGGTGCGTGCCAACCTCAGGGGGGTCTCTAGGGTACTTTGCTGCTGTCTTGATGTCTGATTTTCTGCGATTAATGACAAAAAACAACAACTGAAATGTCTTGGACAACGTGTAAAAACTGCCCAAGACGTTAGGAAAAGGAGATTTTTACGTGGTTTGGAGGGATCCTGAAGGGTTAGCACAAGAGAGAGAGAGAAGAAACAAGAAGGAAAACTGCTTAAGATAACTTAATATCACAATAAATGGTAAGAACTACTAATCTAATTTCAAGAATAAAAACAAGGTACCAACAAGAAGGAAAGTTCGGAAACAAACACAATACTTGTTTATTATAGGCTTGCCAAAGGGTTGATTGTGCTACAATCAACAAGTCCACAATCTTATTTTTCTTTATGCTCAACAAACTAATTTTTGATTACAATAGATTTTTATGCCTAGAACAAGAACAACAACAAATTCTAAATTCTGATCTATAAAACAGAAATATAACTGAGCAATTTAACTTGCAATGCACAGTGGAAAATATAGAAACCAATCACACAAATTTCAGACACTAGAAATACCCTGGAAATACCAATTCCGGGGAAAACCAGCAAACGAGGGTTTTATTTCAGCTTCAGCAAATCCAAAAAATGATTACAATCAGTGCCAAACCTGGCAATAATCTCCACAGAAAATTCTGACTTGGATCTGGGCGGATCTGAGCCTATGGCTCTGAGTCTCGGCCTCCTGCCACTCGAATCTGCTCTGCTGTCTGCGTTTACAACTGCTGGTACGGTTGTGGGAGCTTATGCTCCCATGACTGGGCTCGATCCAGGTTGGACAGGCTGCGGCCTGCTCACTCTTCCTCTTGGCTGGCCTTAATCTCGTCCCCAACCCTTCCTACACGGCCTCAACAACAGGTACGGCCCTCACGGCCTCAACAAATTAGGAGCTTGGCCCCTCTCTCACGTCCTGCCTCATGGCTTAGCTGAAGATGAAGACTGGCAGTCTTCCTATCTCCCTCTCGGCCCCTGGACTCTTCCAAGAATGCTTTCTCACCTTTGATCTGCAGCTGAAACCCTCAGTCAGTGTTGATTAAGTCGGCATCGGCAAAAAGTCGGCAAGGGTCCGGAAAAAATTGTTTCGGCAAAAGTCGGCAAAAAATCGGAAAACCACGACAAACATTAAAAAATACAAAATATATTCATTTTTTTCAAATTTTAAACATATAAAACAACAACAACATCAGATAAACACATTGGCACATAAATATGGAGAAATCA
>ML777402.1:273338-293267 GCA_009831015.1 Picea engelmannii | reverse complement strand
TCAATCTTCTTGAATATTGTCTCCATAACCTGAGAAATAATTCTTATTTCACCACCATCACCATAAACAGTGCCCATGGTACATGTCTTACCAGAACCAGTCTGTCTTGGGCAACACAGTCAATTTTGATATCTGTTACAACAGTACCTATGGTGTTTGGCTTCCTTTGAGAGCCTTTCTGGAAAGTGCCTTTCTTCTTTCCCTTGAATCTTGATGCTAAAGTTGAATGCTCTTTTTTCGTTGGTTGGCTCCTGGTAGCTGTGCGACTCTCCTCCTGGAGGCAATCATGCTATAACCTCTCAAACGTAGATTGAATCTCTCTCCCACTTACATTGGATAAGAAGGTCTCCCATGAAGAAGGAAGACCATCAAATATGGCCTGCACTAAATCATCATCGTCCACTATCAGCCCTGTGACCAAAAGCCGATCTCTAATTTAGGGTATCTTGGAACAAAAAGATGCTACTGATTCACCTTTCTCCATTTTCAAATACTTAAGCTTGTGCTTACGTGTTCTCTTCTAACTTGGAGCCTGTTTCTCATACAGATTCACCAAGTTATCCATACAGTCCTTGGCAGTCATTAACGAAGTCATTGCTGGCATTATACTTTCTTTGACTGAGTCAAAGATGATTCGCTTGGCCTTTGCTTAACTCTTCCTGAAGGCCGCTCTTCCTGCATTATTAGTGGGTTCCTCCACCATTGTGGTCACATACTGCTCAAGATCATGCTCCTGCAAGATATTTGTTATCCAGAGCTTCCACACATTGAAGTTGGTAGCTCCTTCGAGCCTATCCTCGGCCTTGACTGAAATGGAGGATGCCATGGACCTCACACTGGAAACTTAATCAAGCTAGCTTGGATCTTTGTGTACCTGCTGCTGCACTTCAACAAGCTTAACACACTCTAAGCTCTGATACCATGTTAAATTATGAGCTTGATTTCTTATGTAGATTATTTCTTTTATTTTCTTCAACACTTTGATTCCAGCTTAATACACTTCAACAATACCAAATCATAACCAAATAGCAATAATCATGTAGATACGTAAGCATGCACATCAACAACACATATACATTGGGGAAACCCTGTACAGGGAGAAAAACCCCAGCAAACGATATTTCTTTATTGCATTAATAATGTAAGATCACTTACAAATATCCACCATGAGTTCTGCTCTTAAAGAGCTTGCCAAGATGACTCTGACCTGACAGAGACCTAAGAGACCTTGCTGAAATATATCTTTGATATGCTGCCTCTATTTTTGATATACAACACTGATATGCTGCTGATATACGCCTCTGATATGCAGCCTCTATTGCTGATATACAACACTGATATGCTGCTGATATACACCTCTGATATGCAGCCTCTATTGCTGATATACAACATTGATATGCTGCTGATATACGCCTTTGATATGCAGCCTCTATTGCTGATATACAACACTGATATGCTGCTGATATACGCCTCTGATTTGCAGCCTCTATTGCTGATATACATCACTGATATGCTTGTTTGCTATGCTGCCTCTTTATCACTGATATGCGCCTCTATTGCTTCACCCTTAACCTACATATCAAACTGTGTTGAAGAGAGGGGTCGACCTCTGCTTATAAAGGCCGAAGAGGAGAAGTGAATGGCTCGAAATAGTAACTTGTTTGCATGCTTTAATCATAACTTAGCTTCATATTTTAGTTCTAACTTAGAACTAGACTTGAGACTTCAGTTACAACTCACCCTTGACTTGGCATGCATGCGTACTAACTTAGCATGCACATGACATGCATGCATGCAACATGCAACAACTTGACAACAAAGTCTTTGACTTAGACATGCAACTTTGATTTCTACAACTCGACTCTTTACAAGGCAATTTGGAATTCTCTTCATGGTGGATAATGTTACACGTGCCAACGCACTAGATCAATACATTTATATCATTTGCAATATTAGGAATATCGTTTGTTTCTAGCTCATAGGAATTTTATATTCAACCTAACTTTTGCTAGATGCCTTGACTTTTGCTCATGGCTCACAAGGTTTGGCTAGGCTCACAGAGGTTATACCTTCCCCCTGACTTTTGCACTAGTCTGTCTATGCTCACAGAGGTTGTACGCTCCCCTTGACTTTTGCACTAGACTGTCTATGCTTACAGAGGTTGTACGTTCCCCCTGACTTTTGCATTAGACTCACATAGCATCTCGTTCGTCCTGACTTTTGGTTTGACTCAGAGGTTGTACGTTCCCCCTGGCTATACCTCACAAGACTGGTTGATTCTCCAAATCTCCCTGGCTAGCCTTAGGGTGGCCCATATGGCCTCTCATTGGAGAATGACTGTCGATGCAGCCAAATTTAACATGTACCTCAATATATGTTTCGCTGCTGTCCAATGTGCTCTCCTTGGTTCAACCATGAACCGAATGAGAGTATTTACAACAAAACAAATGTCTAGCCTAGTATTGAATGCATACATGAGAGAGCCTATCAACTGCTTGTATACGGTAGGGTCCACTGTCTCCTGTTCGGAAGCATCTATATTCTTCCAATTAGTAACCATGGGTGTAGACATCGATAGGTAGTCCTGCATCCTGAACCTCTTCAAGATCTCTACTGCGTATTTCCGCTGTCCTAGGAAAATCTCGCCATCTCGTTGCCACACCTTCAATCCAAGAAAATAGTGCATCAACCCCGAATCCTTCATATTGAACTTCGAAGCAAGATCCCTCTTGCATTCTATGATGAGCCTCTGTGAACCTGTCAGAAATAGATCGTCCACATATAATACGAGAACGAGTGGCTCTCCCCCTATCATGATATAATAGAAATTTGAGTCTGCCTCATTCTCCACGAAGCTCATACCCTACAAGTAACCATCAATGTGCTAATACCACACTCTGGGTGCTTGCTTGTGCCCATACAATGCCCTCTTCAGTCTACGTACATGGGACTCCCTCCCATATATCTCAAAAACCTCTGGCTGTTCTATATACACTTCCTCCTCAATAACTCCATTGAGGAAAGCCATCTTGACGTTCATCTGATGAATCTGCCCACCCATCTCTGCTACTAATGAGATCACAGCCTCGATGGAAGTATGTCTGGCTATGAGGGAAAATGTATCGTCATAGTCAACTCCCTCTTTTTGAGAGAACCCCTTAGCCACCAACCTAGCTTTGAATTTCTCAATGCTGCCATCTGCAACATGCTTGATCTTATAGATCCAACAAAACCCAACCACTGACTTTCCCTCAGGTCTTGGCACCACCTCCCAAACATCATTCTTTACGATGGAGGCATGCTCCTCCACCATGGCATCTCGCCAAACCTGCTACTCCGATGCCTACTGAAAAATGGAAGGCTCCCTGTCAATGGGATCAATCATTAATGCCTTATACCCTGAATAACACTGTGGTGGCCTGCTCTGTCTTACACTCATCCTAGGTGTACCCACGAACTCTTGAGCATCTCGTAATGTCTAAGAAACCTCTCGGTTCTTTTTCCTCCCTGCAGTAGGAGGTGCAATCTCGATGGGTGGAGCTTCTTGCTCCTGATCGTGCTCCACTGCTTGAGTACTAGTCCCAATACCTGAACCTATCCCTATGACCTATACGTGTGACTCCTGTTACCCCTTTGGAGCTATCAACTCTTGATCCCCTGTTGCTGCTGGCACATCATAAGACTTCCTGAAAGCCTTCTCCTCGTCAAATCTCACATCCCTTCTGACCACTGTTTTCTTTAATGCCAGAACATAGGCTCGATAGGCCTTCGAAGTTTCACTGTAGCCAATGAAGATCCCCTTCTCAGCTGTGGAATCGAGCTTCGTCATCTTATTAGAGGGAACATGACAATAGACTAGGCAACCAAAGATGTTGAAGTGACCAACTTCCGGCTTCTACCCTGTAAATGCTTCTTTAGGAGTCAATCTCTCCAACACTTTGTGAGGACTCCTGTTCTGTATGTATACTGCAGTACTGCATGCCTCTGCCCATAGAAACTTGGGCAGATTCTGGTCATACAACATAGCTCTAGCAGCACTAACAATGGCCATGTTCTTCCTTTCCGCTACCCCATTTGCCAAGGGTTATAGGGAACTGTCAATTCCTTCTTGATCCTTGTTTGTGCACATAACGCCTTGAAGGCTTTCCCTATGTACTCACCTCCATTGTTTGATCTGAGAACCTTTATCTTCCTTGCTGTCGCATTCTCCACAAGAGCCTTAAACTGTTGGAAGTGACTGAAGACCTCATCTTTGGCCCTCATATGAAGTAGATCCAGGTTTTCCTGGAGAAATCATCAATGAATGTGACAAAATACTCACATCCTGTGAAGGTGCTGAAGAATAGGCCCGCATACATCTGAATGCACTAAATCCAATATGCCCTTCGATCTACTGTGTTAGAAATAGGGAAAATTGAAAACAAAAAATACTTTTAAAATTCTGTTCACTAGATCAGCATAAAGAATGAAAGATATAAACAGATCTGGAAACAAACAAAAATTCTGAGTATAACAAAAATAAACTTCTATCTTACCTCCTGATTCAATGATAGATGTACCTCTCACATGTGTGTATGTAAGCCTCTGTAAATATGCTGAGAATTTAGTTTAGGTTCTTGGATCAAACCTCAAGGGTTTGATCTCTGTCAATGAGGATTGTGGGACATATTTGCCAATGATAGAGACCCCCAAAAGAAACAACAATAAACCCCCAGACAATTAGATAACAGTATTACCCCAGCAGAGAGAACCCTTTACAACACAGTGATATAACACAGGAATGAAAACTGGACAACAAATCCTCACTCAGGCAATCTGGACAGCAAGAGGGCAAACCTTCCATAAACAAAACAGCAAAACCTTTCACTCAGAATTTCTGGACAGTAAGAGGGCAAACCCTTCATAGGCATCTCAGCATAACCTTTTACTCAGAATTTCTGGACAGCAAGAAGGTAAACCCTTCATAGGCATCTCAGCATACCTTTTACTCAGAGTTTCAAGATAGCAAAAGGGTAAACCCTCCATAGGCATCTCAACATACCTTTCACTCAGAGTTTCTGGACAGCAAGAGGGTAAAACCTTCCATAGGCACCTCAACATACCAAGCAGCAGCCAGAAGGAGAGGCCGTGGCCTACACACAACAAAACGTCAGCCAAGAGAAGAGGCTGCGAGACCTAAAGGGTAGATCCGACACCCTAAAGGAAGCACTTCAGAATAGTGGACAGGTCCGGTGGCTAACCCTGCTTAGATGGACAGATCCGGCTGCTCAAGGGAGACACCTCAGCATCTCTTGCACCAACAAACAGTCAAGAAGTAGCACCCAAGACCAAAAAAAAACTCAGATCTGAATCTGATCCACCAACAAAAGAGGCCGCATCAACACAAGAAACAAAATGCTGAGGTAGCTGCAGCAAGGAGAGAGAGGAGTGAAAAGTGAGTGTTATAAAAAACAATAGGGTAGGGTCTTATTTATAGTTAGGGAGAGGGGTTAGGGTAGATATAAAAATACAATTAAATATTGACATTTTAATTAATATAAATATTAATTAATGTCAATTTAATATTAATATAAATTATAAATAATAAAACCCTAAACACATATAAAACCCCAATCACACAAAATAAAACCCTAAACACATAAAGTAAAACCCCAATCACATAAAGCAAGAGGGAAAGCAAAACAACAAGGGGGTACTTGTTAGGGCAAAGTTAAGGGGGGTTCATAATGGCAAAACATGTCCACCTGAGTCTCATAATGACCTATAAACTTTATCATCACTGCATAAGAGGGTACATCAACAATGTGGTCATGTCCATCTTCATAGGCACTCCCAGTTCTCATGGACCATCCCGGGAGAGGGGAAGAGGATCACACATCAACACATCTTGGTACTACACCAAGATCTACTTGGTCAAAGACCAGTTTGCCCTAGAACACGTATGGGGGCTCTATAACACATCTAGGGTCTTATCCACCAAGGTACAAGACCAAGGATCAACCCATGCACTAAGCAAGGGTTCCCTGGAGCACATCCAGGGGCCCTAGACACATCTAGGGACTTATACCAACCACCAAGGAACACATCCAAGGATCAATCCAGGCATTGAGCAATGATTCCCTGGAACACATCCAGGGGCCCTAGACACATCTAGGGACTTATATCAACCACCAAAGAACATATCCAAGGATCAATCCAAGCATCGTGCAGGGATTCGCTGGATCACACATCCAGGGGCCCTAGACACATCTAGGGACTTACTACTTGGTCCAAGACCAAGAACCCCAGTCATATATTGGGGGCCCTCACTAGGGTCTTTTGCCATGGCTCTCACTTCTTGGTCTCATACCAAGAAACCCCAGGAGTGTGCTGGGGGCCCTAGTCCAATAACTAGGGTCTTTTCCATCCTCCGGAGAATGGCTCTTGCAGTTGCATTAATTTCAACACTCCCTCTCAGCAAGAGAGGCATTCTAAGCAACACCAAGCTTGTCTCGAAAGTACACATACTTTGTCAATGACAGAGGCTTGGTCAAAATATCTGTGGATTGTTTCGTCGTCGGAACATACTGAATATAGAGAATGTTTTTCTGCACTATGTCCCGAAGATAGTGATATCTCATCTCAATGTGTTTTGTCATGAAAACACTGGAATCACAGAGAGCTTTACACAACTCTGGTCATCACAATGGATTATTGTGGGTTCCAACTTAGCACTGAACAAATCTGAGAGTAGCTTTCTGAGTCACGCTGCTTCTGGGCTCTGGGCTATGGAGCCTTGTTTCCTGCTGAACTAGGAGATCATAGTTGAACCTAAACTGAAGCAATATCCGAAAGTACTCTTCCGGTCCACTGTACTGCCCATCCAATCTGAATCTGTAAATCCATGAAGCATTACACCTCCATTGGAAGTGCATCTAGGCCCTTAGGCTATAGTCCCCCAAACATATCTCAGAATATGTTTAACATCAACCACATGAATATGCTTCGGTTCACACATGAATTGGTTGAGGGCATCCACTGCATGATAAATATCCGGTCTGGTATGTATAAGATACATCAAGGACCCAATGATCTACCGATATATGGTTAGATCTTCCGGATCTGAAATTGTAGCTTTGTCTTGTAACTTCTTTAGTTTAGAAATCATCGGTGTGGATATGGACTTACAGTCCAACATGCCAAGTCTGCGGAGCATATCAACTGCATACTTGCTCTTGTGAGAGAAAGATCTCACCTGGTTTCTGCCACACCTCTAAGCTCAAAAAATAATGCAAAAGACCCAAGTCTTTCATTTCAACTTATGCTGAAAGCTCCCTCTTAGTCTGAGCTATCAAAATTTCCTTTCCTGTAAGGAACGGATCATCCTAAGATAACAGGATGATTTTGTACAATCTTTATGTAAAGAGTGGGATCTGCAATACTCTTGGTGAACCCAAGACTGTGTAGAGAAATTGTCAATTCTTCCATACCAAGCTCTCGGAGCTTGCTTCAATCTATGGGATTCTTTCCCATGGATTACGAACCCCTCAGGCTGTTCGATATAACCTCTTGCTCAACTTCACCGTTAAGAACATCAGTCTTAATATCTATCCGGTGAAGTTTCCAATGAAAAAAACTGTGGCAAGAGAGATAATGATCCTGATGGAAATAATCTGGCAATAAGAGTAAGGATCTCGTCATAGTCAATTCCTTCTATCTGAGAGAAGTCACGAGTCACAAATCTAACCTCAATACTGCCATCTGCTGCATGTCATGGCCTAACTCACATATAGGGATTGCTCCCTTTGAGTCTACAAGATGCTTTGACTGAGGTCGTATCTCTTTAAGTGTACTTGGTGCAGGTACCAAGTTTAATATGAAAAGCTTTAACTTGGTTGGGCTGAAGACATACTTGTACTTTGCAGCCTGCTACCAGCTGTAGCTATTTGGGGCATCTTTTGTGTATGCAGTATCTGTTAGTTCAAGTAACTGTCCTACTAGATTGATGTCTATGCAAGGACCCTTTTTATAGGGGTTTGGTTCCTGATCAGAGTTACTTACTAATCCTTACACTGATCAAATTGGATCTTTTAAAGGCAACAAATATCTGTAATGTAACCAATAAATTCTCTCAGCAAGATCTGTCGAAGTTGATATGGGAGAACCCAAGTAGGATAAAATGCATATGGGTATTTGTGGCTACATAATGGAATGTAAGTAAGCCCATGTACGTTCAGTTTAAAAAACACTGAGAATCCTTCTTTGAGTGCCAAACGATTTGAAAAAGGAAACTTGAACACGATCTCAAGGAATCTGCAATAGAAAACCAAGGATCCACCAAAAATAAAGAACACCAGACTCCAGATTCTCCTAACAAGCAATCTCTCTTAACTAGTATTGGTCACTCCACCAATAATCCAAACAAGTTTACTTTGGCACCCAGACTTGTATCCTACAAATGTACAAGAGAATAAATAATATAGTCTTTCACTAGCCCCTCTACTTCAAACAATCCAAATGGTACTGAGGTAACCATATGCTACAAATCCCATCTCTTCTTCTTGAACTTCTCATGAACCCTACTGCTCAAGATAAAGAAGATAAAGTACAATGAAAGAGACAAGTTCTCTCTATCTCTCTTGACACAAGCATGTGTTCAATATGAATTCTGAAAAGACTTCTCCTTCCTTTATTTAATGAACGCGAGGGAGGACAACAATCATAACATGAAAAATAAAGTTATGTAAGTGGTAATCATGATCATAAGGAGGACTTGTGACACTACATGCTTGCTCTATCCATTGGTGGATAGGGCTGTTATAAAATCTGCAAGGTGAATATGACAACCCATCATTAAGCCATAAAAAAAAAAAGTCTTCAAACTCCCCAACCCTTGCATTGCAATGATTACCCTTAGAGGCACCTCAGAATTGATCTTGATCAAACCCTTGAGAGGAAGGGCCCATTCTATATGAGGCTTTGAGTGATGTCTCTATTAATTTGAAAATAAATTAAATTTGAGATGCAGTGGACAGACCAACTTGGTGACTTTGCCCTTGAAGTCTCTGGACAAACCCATTTCAAACAAAAACAGTCAGAGCTTCTGTAGCTATATGTCATAAAAGAATTATAGGTCTACTACAGGCTGTAAAGATTGCTGCACCTTATCAGTATATCCATCTACTGTAGATTCATAAACATCTAACATTCCACTACATAATAGATGCTTGTCAAAAAATAGTAGACCTCTTTGAGACTTGTGCATTAAAGCATAATTCACAACAGTTTTAACAAAGAGGACAAATAATTATAGTCAAAGTAATTGCACACACAGATTATTGCTTAGTTTGAAGCACTGTCAACACTACCAGATAGGGTAATCCCCCTTACAAAATCAATACTTCCGGAATACACAGATCACTGGGTAACAAAACCATGGCTGCTAGAGCTTGTCACTATGAAGATATTTTGGAATACACCAAGTGCTATCAGAGGCTGTCATGACAAACACAGCATTGAATTAAAAAGAAGGCCATTTACTAACCCATTCTACCTTTCTTGAATCAGGGGCCCATGCTGCACATTGGACAGGAGACAATGATGCAACATGGAGTGATCTCTGGTACTCCATGTGTCCACCACTAAGCATAGAAAGTTGGGTCAAGTAGTAAATTAAAAACAATAAGAAACAACCTTCAGAAAGTAAAATAAAAAACTGAAACTAGGTGCCCTTAAAAAGGGTCATTATACAAGTACTCTGTCTTTGCTCAAAAATAGACAGAAAGTCAAGGAGAACATAGCATCTTGTGTTTGGGTTTCAATGACTGCTGATCTGTAAACCCTAAGAAGTGGATCTATGCAGGCTCAAGTCTGCAACTCTTGAGCTCCTTTCACGCCCTAAGCTCTGATACCATGTTAGAAATAGGGAAAATTGAAAACAAAAAATGCTTTTAAAATTCTGTTCACTAGATCAGCATAAAGAATGAGAGATATAAACAGATCTGGAAACAAACAAAAATTTTGAGTATAAAAAAAATAAACTTTTATCTTATCTCCTGATTCAATGATAGATGTACCTGTCATATGTGTCTATGTAAGCCTCTGTAAATATGCTCAGAATTTAGTTTAGGTTCCTGGATCAAACCTCAAGGGTTTGATCGCTGTCAATGTGGACTATGGGACATATTTGCCAATGATAGAGACCCTCAAAAGAAACAGCAATAAGCCCCCAGACAATTATATAACAGTAATACCCCAGCAAAGAGAACCCTTTACAACACAGTGATATAGCACAGGAATGAAAACTGGACAGCTAATCCTCACTCAGGCAATCTGGACAGCAAGAGGGCAAACCTTCCATAAACAAAACAGCAAAACCTTTCACTCAGAATTTCTGGACAGTAAGAGGGCAAACCCTCCATAGGCATCTTAGCATAACCTTTTACTCAGAATTTCTTGACAGCAAGAAGGTAAACCCTCCATAGGCATCTCAGCATACCTTTCACTCAGAGTTTCTGGACAGAAAGAGGGTAAACCCTCCATAGGCATCTCAGCATACCTTTCACTCAGAGTTTCTGGACAGCAAGAGGGTAAAACCTTCCATAGGCACCTCAGCATACCATGCGGCAGCCAGAAGGAGAGGCCGTGGCCTACACACAGCAAAATGTTAGCCCAAAGAAGAGGCCGCGGGACCTAAAGGGTAGATCCGGCACCCTAAAGGAAGCACTTCAGAATAGTGGACAGGTCCGGTGGCTAACCCTGCTTAGATGGACAGATCCGGCTGCTCAAGGGAGACACCTCAGCATCTCTTACACTAGAAACAGTCAAGAAGTAGCACCCAAGACCAAAACAAAACTCAAATCTGAATCTGATCGACCAACAGAAGAGGCCGCATCAACACAAGAAACAAAATACTGAGGTAGCTGCAACAAGGAGAGAGAGGAGTGAAAAGTGAGTGTTATAAAAAGCAATAGGGTAGGGTCTTATTTATAGTTAGGGAGAGGGGTTAGGGTAGATATAAAATAAATTTAAATATTTACATTTTAATTAATATGTCAATTTAATATTAATATAAATTATAAATTATAAAAACCCTAACACGTATAAAACCCCAATCACATAAATTAAAACCCTAAACACATAAAGTAAAACCCCAATCACATAAAGCAAGAGGGAAAACAAAACAACAAGGGGGTACTTGTTAGAACAAAGTCAAGGGGGGTTCATAATCACAAAACATGTCCACCCGAGTCTCATAATGACCTATAAACTTTATCATCACTGCATAAGAGGGTACATCAACAATGTGGTCATGTCCATTTTCATAGGCACTCCTAGGTCTCACGGACTATCCCAGGAGAGGAAGAGGATCACACATCAACACATCTTGGTATTACACCAAGATCTACCTGGTCAAAGACTGGTTTGTCCCAGAACACATCTGGGGGCCCTATAACACATCTAGGGTCTTATCCACCAAGGTACAAGACCAAGGATCAACCCATGCATTAAGCAAGGGTTCCCTGGAGCACATCCAGGGGTACTAGACACATCTAGGGACTTATACCAACCACCAAGGAACACATCCAAGGATCAATCCAGGCACTGAGCAAGGATTCCCTGGAACACATCTAGGGGCCCTACATACATCTAGGGACTTATATCAACCATCAAGGAACATATCCAAGGAACAATCCAAGCACTGGGCAAGGATTCCCTGGACGACATCCAGGGGCCCCTAGATACATCTAGGGACTTACTGCTTGGTCCAAGACCAAGAACCCCAGTCATATACTGGGGGCCCTCACTAGGGTCTTTTGCCATGGCTCTCACTGCTTGGTCTCATACCAAGAAACCCTAGGATGCTAGGGGCCCTAGTCCAATAGCTAGGGTATTTTCCATCCTCCGGAGAATGGCTCTTGTAGCTGCATTCATGTCAACATACTTTGCATACTTTGCATACTTTCCCAAGGCACACCCTTTACACACATCACTGTGCTCGGTGCTCAACTTTGGAAGGTGAGTCACTGTCTCCTTGGGCACGTTAAGTGCCCCATGGTGTAAGTGAGCCATCCTCCTATGCCATAATTCTCCCATATCCTTGCTGTTGCATATCAATGCCTGAGGTGACTCAAAATGCAACCTGTATAACTTGTGTGACCTGATCCTTATCATCTTGGCCTGCTTCGACACCTTGGGCTGAATGTACACTTTCGGTCTTCTGAAAGACACATCATACCCCTTGTCTTGAAGTGCCAAAACTGATATCGGGTTCTTTGTCATCCCCAGTACGAACAACACATCTGTAAAACTGAATGTCTTGCTGACTCCCTCTGATAGGTGACTATCCCTCGTCCTATTGGAGTACATTTGGACTTATTCCCCATTTCTATATCGAAAGTCATCTCCTCTGTAAAACTGGAGAAGTGTTCTATAACTTCTGTCATATGATATGATGCACCACTATCAATATACCACACCCCTGTGGCCCTTGTGCTTGAGCTAGAGAGGCAAGCGATGAGTGAGAAATCTTCATCAAACCTGGAAGGAAACTCGTCAATGTCTGCAGACGCTATTGTCTATGACTTCTTCTTGTCCTTCTTGTTAGGACATTGACTGGCATAGTGACTTGGCTTGTGACAAGCAAAACACTTAACTTTGCTCATATCACGTTTCTTCTCTCTTTTGGAGGTCTGCCCACTTCTTGAGCCTTTCTTGGTTTTAGCTTTTGCCCTTTCCTGCAAGAGAAATATTCTCTTCTTCCTCACCCTTATGATGACTGCTGCTACCACTTAGAGATGCTGCATGAAGTCATCCTACAATCGATCCCAGTCTGGAGTGTGTTCCCTGGAAACAATGTCGCTCACAAAGACATCCCATGACTTGGAGAAGCCATTCAAGGCTATCCTCACAAGTTTAGTGCCATCCACATTTTCTCCAACAGCTGCCAATTCATCTTTTACTTGTCTAAGTTTGGTGAGGTAGGAGGATACACATTACCCCTTTTCCATTTTTCTATTTCAGAGTTTCTCCTTCAAAATCATCTTTCTGTTGAGGTTTGAAACAGTTTAATGATGACTTCCCACATCTTCCTTGTTGTATCCAATCCTAAGAGGTGAGGGACAATATGGTCCTTAACCCCATCCAAGATGATGCGCCTTGCCTTGGAATCATTCGTCTTCTGAGCTTCAACTTGCTGTGCATCAATTGGAATTGCAATAGTCTTCTCTGCAAATTCCTTGAGCCCATACTCTAATGACAACAATATATGCTCCTTCTAGATGCCAAAGTTAGATGCCCCATCTAACCTATCTTCAAATTTGATACCTGAGATTGACATATCTCCGAAACCCTGTTGTCACAACCTCCTGGATCTGAAGAATACTGCTGGCTGAAACTTCCTGTGTAAACCCTTGGCTTCCTTCTCAGAGGCAAAGCTCTGATACCATGTTATTTTTTTTTATGCTCAACAAACTAATTTCTGAATACAATAGATTTTTATGCCTAGAACAAGAACGACAACACATTCTAAATTTTGATCTATAAAACATAAATATAACTGAGCAATTTAACTTGCAATGCACAACATAAAATATAGAAACCAATCACACAAATTTAAGATACCAGAAATGTTGATGATTGCAACGTCGTGTGACGTTCTCCTCTGTGACTGAGTTGAGTCAACTTGTGAGAGAGCCCAGTGTTGGGTGTGCCCATGTGATGGGGTGTATCGTTCTCCTCTGGACTGAGTTGAGTCGTACCCCAGTGTTGGGTGTGCTCATGTGATGGGTGTATCGTTCTTTGTGTGAGAGTTGAGTCGATGTGGTCTCCTGCCTTTGTACTCCTGTGGACTTAGTTGAGTCAGGCTTGAGATGGTACTCTAAATGATTCTCCCGTGGACTTAGTTGAGACAGAGATCTGTTGAGTATGACGTCCCTATGGCTAAGCACAGGGGGACGTGTCCCTAGTGGTTGAGCACTAGTGGATGTTTGGATCCCTTGCTATATTGTTTAAGTGTAAGATTTACTTGTAACCCTAATTATGATGTAAAGGGTACAAATCGGCCCCACCATATGTGAAAGATAATTAAGGTTTATTGTAATAATTAATTATATTTCTGTGTTATTGAGGTCGGCCCTATTGTGCCAATAGACAAACCTATTGTTGTGTCTGGTCTAGTAAAAATAGAGGTGATTTTCCTATTGAGGAAACACACACTCTCACATGTAAACTTAGAATTTCAGCAAGTGCATGTAAGGCTGAAGTGCGCACCTCTCTTGGGCGCTAGTTTCAAGGTTGTAGAAGCACCCTCTTGTGTGCATTAGGGTTTATGGTTGGGGGATCTTCTCTTAAGAATATAGCAAAGGATTGTTGGGTTTTCTTCCCTCGAGTAGAAGGGTTTCCCAAGATAAATCTTGTGTATCTTGTGCATGGTAATTCTTCTTGTGATCTTGGTTATTGCAACACTTATGTATGGTGTAGCTGCATTTGTTTATGGTTCAAGTACATGCTAAATGAAATAAATCTCATGCTTGAGCCTAGCATAGTAAAAATTCAACATGGTATCAGAGCTTAGGACTTGAAAGAGCCATTGGACAAGCTTTCAAAGAAAGCCGTCCTCTCTTCTGCAGAACCGTACGACCCTCCTATGGTTTCTAGAAAAAGGTACGTCACTCTCCTTTTTTGGTTGTTTCAGCACCTTCCACTGAAACGTTGGGGCTAATTTTTGCATAGGAGTGTATGGCCTCCTTCAACGCACCTCTAACAACTTTCAGATTGCAATTTCAAGAATTTTGGATTTTTGGCCCTAAGGTTTCTAGGGTTTCGCAACTTTCTGTAGAATTTCGGTTTTAGGGTTTCTACAACTCATTGAAGGAGTTTTTCAGCTCACCAGTGTTCTTCTGACTTTCAAGGCTTATTGTTGGCAGTCATAAGTCCAAAGAAACCTAAGGTTGCTAGCCTAGCCTAACAGTTAGGTTTCCTAGCCTAGTTGCTAAGGGTTTGTGGAAGAATCTACAAAAACCACGAGGAACAAAACCTTGGTGGAAGTTAGGCTTGATGGATCAAGCAACTTCAATTCCTGGAAGTCAAGACTATAGATCACCCTGGAAGAGGATGACTTATTGAGTGTGATACAAAAGACTCTACCAGAGACAACTACCGATGAAGAGAAAGAAGAATGGAAGGAAGATGATGTCAAGGCAAGGAAGATAATCATCTATTCAGAAAGAGATCATCTCCTACCTCGTATTGCCAACCTGAAGACAACTTGTGAGATGTATGAAGCATTGAAGAATATGTTTGAGAGTAACAAAGCTCTTACATTGAAGGGCCAGCTTCAAAATATCAAGATGACAGAAGCTGACACCATAGATTTCATAGATCATAGATCAACTGGGTGCCATTGGAGAAACCATATTAGACAGAGAACTTGTCTTGACTACTCTCAATGCTCTTCCAAGACATTGGGAACCATTTCTTCAAAGTATCAATGGTAGAGCATAACTACTTACTTTTGATCGTCTATGGACAGATTGTACCCAGGAAGAAATCAAACTTATAGCTAGAGGAGTGCAATACTCCCCTAATGATGACAATCATGCTCTTGCCTTTCATACAAAGAAAGGAGGAAGAAATAGAAGAAGCTTCAATCAAGCATTCAAAGGCGAGAAGACTTCATCAACTTCAGGTCATGATCATAGAAAAGACAAATCAAAGATCCAGTGTTTCAGATGTGACAAGTATGGACACTTTGTGAGAAATTGTCCTACTAGGAAGAGAGGAAGACAACATGCCTCCACTGCTGACGTTGATCTAGACCCACCTCAGAAAGATGAAGACATGAAAGATGAGGCTTTCTTCTTCTGAGCTTTCTCAGGAGGACCAAAAGCAAGATTGAGCATGACTGTAGACTAAGGTAAGTTTTGTACTACATTCCTTATTTGATTTCATCATTACCCTGTAGTTGCTTGCATTTTGATAATGAAGGGTATTATCCCTGGTATGGGAGCCCTCTTGACTTGGACCATTATCCCTGGTACAGGAGTCTAAATTTTCTTGGTTGGTTATTATTCTAGTACAAGAGGCCATTTTGGTTGTTATCCCTATGGGAGGCTATCTTGGTTATTATCCTAGTACGGGAGGCCAACAAAGTACTGTAGAGTTAGTAGAGGACTTGAGAAGACATGAGATGTCTCTAGGTTAGCAACACAGGAAAAGGAAGATGTCTATCCTTCAGACTTCAGAGGGAGTCACTTGACTCAGAGGGAGTCAAACTATTTGAGAAGAAGGAAAAAACAATATCTTCTCCCCCTTCAACAGTTCAGAGGAAGACAACCATTGATCCAGTCGATCCAATTGATCCAGTTGATCCAGTAGCTCTAGTCGATGCTCCCAGAGACATTACAGTAGGCCATAAAAGGCCTGCCTAGGCTCGACAGACTCTGCAGGAGGCAGAGGGACTTGCAGCTCCTCGAGGCACATTTCGAGAGAGCAAGAGACCACAAAGATTTTCGAGCTATGTTTCAGCCATGAGCCACATCATTGATACTGAGCCTTCTTGTCATGGAGAAGCAACATGTCAACAGGTATGGCAAGATGCCATGATAGAAGAGTATCAATCCATCATGAAGAATGATGTGTGGGATATTGTTCCGAGACTAGAAGGGAAGTCTGTAGTGACTTCTAAGTGGATCTATAAGATCAAGCATGCAGCTGATGGAAGTGTTGAGAAGTACAAAGTGAGATTTGTGGCCAGAGGATTCTCACAGGTGGAGGGAATTGATTACGAGGAGACATTTGCTCCTGTAGCCCGATACATTTCCATCCGTACTATCATTGCACTAGCTGCATTCATGGGTTGGAACTACATGAGATGGATGTAAAGACAACCTTTCTCAATGGTGAGATTGAGGAAGAAGTTTACATCGAGCAACCAGAAGGATTCGTGATACATGAGCATAAGTCTCATGTGTGCAGGTTGAAGAAAGCCCTGTATGGACTAAAGTAGACACCTCGTGCTTGGTACGAGAAGATGGATGGATTTCTGATGAGTTTGGGCTTCAACAAGAGTGTTGCTGATCCAAACCTATATTATCATATTGTTGGTGACGAGTGCCTGATCTTGGTCCTGTACGTTGATGACTTATTCCTCACCGGTTCAGAAAGACTTATTGTTGAATACAAGCAAGCATTGACTTTTGAATTCGAGATGAAGGATCTGGGTATGATGCACTACCTCTTGGAACTAGAAGTATGGTAGAGGACTGATGAGATTTTCCCGAGTCAAGGAAAATATAAAGTGGAGATATTGAAGAAATTCGGTATGACAGACTACAAATCCATTCCTACACCGATGGTGATGGATCTGAAGAAAATGAACGAGGCTTCTATTGATTCAGGCGAGATTGGTCCACATCTTTACCAACAACTGATTGGATCATTGATGTATTTGGTTAACACCAGACTTGATATATGCTATGCAATGAACATACTCAGTTCGTTTATGAGTCAGCCGAGACAGACTCATTGGATAGTAGCGAAGCATGTATTGAGATATCTACGAGGCACAGTTGGATATGGCCTGAGATATGCCTCCGGTGTAGACATGAGATCGCAGGGATATGCCGATGTAGATTGGGCAGGGAGCACAGTGGACCGGAAGAGCACATCTGGTTGTTGTTTTACCTTGGGGTCTGCCATGGTTTCCTGGTGCAATAGGAAACAAAGCTCTGTGGCTTTGAGTACCGTAGAAGCAGAGTATACAATGTTGAGTGTGGCAGTCTGCGAAGCAGTGTGGCTTCGCAAGCTCCTTGCGGATTTATTTGATCATGAGATGGATTCCACTATTATCCATTGCGATAACCAGAGCTGTGTGAAGCTCTATGAGAATCCTGTGTTTCACGATAAATCGAAACAGATTGAGATCAAATACCATTATATCAGAGACATGGTGCAGAGGAAAGCAATACACATGCAGTACCTTCCTACACAGGAGCAGATTGTAGATATCTTCACCAAACCGCTTGCCAGGACGAAGATCGAGTACTTCCATGAGAGACTTGGCCTGGTGGAGAATGCCTCCCTAGCTGAGAGGGAGAGTTGATGATTGCATCGCCGTGTGGCATTCTCTAGGTTACGTTCTCGTCTGTGACTGAGTTGAGTCGACTTGTGAGAGAGCCCAGTGTTGGGTGTGCCCATGTGATGGGGTGTATCGTTCTCCTTTGGACTGAGTTGAGTCGTGCCCCAGTGTTGGGCATGCCCATGTGATGGGTGTATCGTTCTCCTCTGTGTGAGAGTTGAGTTGATGTGGTCTCCTGCCTTTGTACTCTCGTGGACTTAGTTGAGACAAAGATCTGTTGAGTATGACGTCCCTGTGGCTGAGCATAGGTGGACGTGTCCCTAGTGGCTGAGCACTAATGGACGTTTGGATCCCTTGCTATATTGTCTAAGTGTAAGATTTACTTGTAACCCTAATTATGATGTAAAGGGTACAAGTCGGCCCCACCATATGTGAAAGATAATTAAGGTTTATTGTAATAATTAATTATATTCCTGAGTTATTGAGGTCGGCCCTGTTGTGCATTAAAAAAGATACAGATATTGTATATGAGATACCACTTACATAAAAAGGATACAGATACTTGAACTGAAGTGATAAGCAAAAAGTAATGACTAGTGCCAAATAGTGAAAGCTGCTACTTAGATGTTATGCCACAGGTTGTTGCTGAAAGATAAATGCTTGCATATGTTGCTTGAAAATTTTAAAGGTTGCTTAGTGTTGAGTGTTTTATAATGATATGACTGAGATTATTATGAACTTTGCTTGTCAAAGTGAAATGCTTGAAAATAAACTAATCTAATGTGTGGCCTCTCTAGAGGCTATCCCTTTGCTTGGAAATTTGCGGAGAACTTGCCGAAGCCCAAAGACTTCACCAACAAGCTCAATGAAGGTGTTGGAAGTCCAACACGAGGAGAACCTAGATCTCAAAGTTCAAGTTTGACTTCACACACTCCCTTCATGCGGTTTTCCTAACGTCAAGATAACTCCTTTTGAGATTGTCCTATTAGACTAGATTCACATTGACCAGCCCTGGTTTTGATGATTTCTCGAGATCGAGCTAAGCTCGCAAGGGCTCAGAGCATATATCGGGGAGCTGAGGGGATGGGTTTATTTCCAAATAAAAGAAATTGCAGTAAAAGTAAATGTGTGACTAATTACTAATCCCTCATTGTCCAGCCTCTTTTCAAAGGAGTTGAGGGGACTGGTTTATTTGCAAAAGAAAAGTAAAATGACAAGAAAGTAAACGTGTCACTAATTACTACTGTCCACACCGTCCAACCTCTTTTCAGAGGAGCTGAGGGGACGGGTTTATTTGCAAAAGTAAATAAATGTGAAATTGAAAGATTGCAAGTTGAAACTAATTAAACAATCAAACATTACTTTGCAAAAAATTAAATCTAATCTAAAGATTTGTTGTGTAGTGCTTAAAATTGTGATTATGATTCCTTTTACTTACTCTTAAGATGCGAAATGAATCGAACATATGCTGTGTTGACCGCCTATTCAACTAGGGGGTCAACTCCATGTGCCATGAAGTAATGCATCATCAGATGCTAGTATGTCGAAGACAGTTTGGTTCTACTGGGCAATTTTTGCCTCCAGCACAAATTTTGTAAGCAGGATTACCGCACCCCTGCGTGGGTTAATATTGTAATAAGTCTACATGGATCATGTTAGGTCGGTTGCCTTAGGGTTTCTTTATTAGGAGAGTTCCTTTCGTTGAGTGTTTTTTATCCTCAGGAGGTTAATGTGGCCTAACCAACCGGGTTAATCTCCCTTGAGTTTTTCACTCCCACCCAATAATTCCTCCAAAGTGGCGAAAGGCGTTCTAATGAAGTTATTCCTAGGTAGCTAGTGTTTAGGAATGTTGTAAATGACCATGTAAGACA
>ML777402.1:258261-270147 GCA_009831015.1 Picea engelmannii | reverse complement strand
TTCCCTAGGAGTTAGCCTAGACGGAAGAGGTTCAAGTCAAAGTGACAGCGTGGACTTTGAACCTAGGCATTGTGCCTCCGAGGACACACTAAGTGAGCAGGACTTAGCTCACGTTTGCAAGTGTGTATAAGGACGACAACACGCTGAAAGGGAAATAATGCAAAAAATAGAACACACCACAACACCGGTTCCCCCCTTAGGGGGGAAGAAAGAAAGAGTGAGGCCTCCTTAGCCCCACTTATTTTATTACTTTGATATTACAATGACTTTCTTCTTTCTTTGGGAGGCTTGTGATCCTTATAGCCTAGGATCACAAGTATTACAAGGTTTATATGAATTCTAGTCTTCAATGGTAAACTCCCGGGGTCCAAATTGTTCCGATTTTGGTCAAATCCGGCAGAGTTTCTCCCTCTTTTATTGGCAACCTGCTAAATTAGTTCAAATCTACCCAAAAGACACTTTAAGAGTGCCTCTGGAAAACAAACTTTGAAACTTAAATTTGCTAAAAAAAATCTAGGTATAAAACAAGATTTTTTGGGACTTTTTATGGTAAATAGAAGCTAAAAAGGGGCTTTCTTAGCTACTTTTGTTTGCTGTTATAAAACAGCGAGCAAAAGTGACTAATTAGCTTGATTTAATCAATGAAAACTTCTTCACTTTATGCCTAAGAATTTCTATGTGAAGAACTTGCAAAATAAAGTGAAAATTCCACTTAGATCTATCCTTTTAGATGTTGAAAAATGAACCTAGATCTAAGTATGGCTGCATGCAAAGCAAGAATGAATTAAAATTTAACTTTGAAACTCAAACTAAATCTAGCTATTGCATGCATAAAGAAGTAACCAAAAAGAAAGGAAGAGGTTTTATGAATGGAAAATCCTTTGCTTGAGCTTGAAATCCCTTGGGAAAATGGAGTCTTCAAGTGGGTGGAAGAGGAACTTCGTCTTCTTTTGGTGCTTGAAGGAATGAGATATCCAAGATCGGTCCAATACTTCTTCAAAGCTAGAGGTACCTGTGAACTTAAAAGAAACCTTGCAACAATATTTGTTAAGATTATGGCGGCACTTACACGAAAGACTCAAACAACATGTTAGTTAAACAAAACAAACATGCATATTATAATCTTGCAAGTAAATACACAATAGAATCATAGAAAGCAAACAAGCTTACTTAATTCTATCCAAGGAGTGATAACACCCTTCAAAGGCCTATCTAACAAATGAAGATACAAAATTACAAGAACAAGATCACCTCATAGTCAGTCATATTAACAATAGCTCCATACACATTCTTGACCTCCAAAGTCTCTTTATATTCCAAATAGCATAAAAAGCTCTTACAAAATGATTACAACAAGCATTGGTTGAATTCCCATTAGCTAGAGAAGGAGGGGTCGACTTGCTTATAAGGAGATTTGGGTGACAATCCCAAGGCAATGCGCATGGACAAGTGGAGCGGGCGCATAACTAGAGTGCAAATGAGTGGCAAGGGAGAGTGGAGTGAACTTGCCACATCTCCACTTGAGGAAGAGTGGTGGCAAGCCACCTCATGAGGTTAGGTGTGATTGAGGGTGAGTCAATCCTTGGGATTGATGTCCCAACTTGGGAGTGCGCCACCTCAAGGGAGAGGTGCGCCTTCCCTCTTTGGAACCTTCACCTAATTGCCACATCATTCAATAACTTGGCTCATCCTTTAGTTAAGTCGCCTTACTTTCCTAGAGGCTTTGCCAATTCTCTCTTAGATTCAAGACACAAGAAAACATGTTTGAGACATGTTTCCTAAATAATAGGCTTGATGATTTTTGCCTTTATTTTGTCATTTATTTACCTTTTTTGAGAGAAAATCAAATTTTCTCGAGTAAAACTCAATATTTTCCCTCAAAAAGGTGGTATTTAGGTAAAGTGTGTACTCTGGACATGAAAACGAGTACCTACAAGGCATATGATGCCTCCTAGTACTACATTTTTAACTTATTGACCAATTACAATTAAAATATCCCGATTATGTAGGAAATTTTTTATTTGCAAAAACATTAAAAAACTTAAGGGAGACTTAGGGCAATTTCCATATGACTCAATAAAGATGACCTAGCATGGTAATATAAACATTTAGACACTTAGGCCTAGATTTTCCATGCCAAGGCCTAACCATGAGCACATACTCCAGCGTTGGAGGTTATTTGAGTGAAAAAACTTAGAAATTATAACTTGCCTAAGAATAAATTCTCCGGCAAGAAATAATTAACAAGTGAAAAAAAACACTCTAGAGTAAGTACACATGATCACGTCTTAGGTGGCTAGGCCTTTTACAACATCATCATGCTAATCTCATATTTTTACAATGCCCCACATGGGATGGAAATTCGAAAAAAGTTGGTCAAAATGACCTGCTGGATTTCTAAACTCTGAAAAATGAGCAAGTGATTGCTTAGTCTTTGGCGGCTCAACTGCAGATCCATCTAGTGCAACTGAGTGGATAACAAGCCCCACAACTGGGTTCGATCTGGGTTGGAGAGGCTGTGGCCTGCTCCCTCTTCCTCTCGATTGGCCCTAATCTCGGCCCCAACCCTTCCTACACACCCTCAACAATAGGTACGACCCTCAAGGCCTCAACAAATCAGGAGCTCGATCGCTCTCTCACGCCCTGCCTCACGACTTAGCTGAAGATGAAGATTGTCAGTCTTCCTATCTCCCTCTCGACCCCTGGACTCTTCCAAGAATGTTTTCTCACCTTTGATCTGCAGCTGAAACCCTAAGTGTCATTCACCAAAGCAATGTGTCTCCTCAAGCCACCTCCTCTGCTTATAAATGTCTGGCTAGTTGATTCAATGGTGGAGATTAAATCCCCAACATGTCAAATCAATGGCTACGATCTAATCTGAAACTCACTTTGACTTTTGGATAAGATCAAAGAAGCTTCTCACAAAAAGTTAACTAATATTGATTAATAATTGACATTTCCTAAGTTTCAACTTAGGAAATATTTAAATGATCATGAATCAAATTAATTAATCTCATTTTCCTAAGTTAGACTTAGGAAAAATTTAAATGACTTGGAGAAACATTAATCCATGTGTCCTTTTCTTGCATGATACCTTGCCTAAGCCAAGACACCTGTTCGAGCTACAATATTTCAACACACAACTGGTACAATGACTATCCTTGCTCAAAGAGAGAGTAGCTCGACTAGAGAATGAGAGAGAAGAAAAGTATGAGAGTATGCTGCTGCTGCAAAACTCTAACCATAATCATGTAGCTCGACCTCCAATATATAGTAGTATGGGTGCACTTTCAAAGGAAGAGAGACCATGGGCGCATAGGAGAAGGAGTAGGAGTGTATGGTTCATGGGAGAGAAGAAGAGTGAGGAACACATGCGCACTAGTTAAGTGAATGCGCCCATAGTGAGTTATGCGCCCTATTTTTTAGGAGAAAAGCACATGGGAGAGAGGTATTGGAGAGTAAGTGGCGAATGGGAGATAGATAGTGAGGAAATAGGAGCTTAGGAGCAGGGAATAAGCGCATGCTAGGAAGAGGGACAAGTTAAGTGATGGATGAGAGGATTGAATGCGCAAGACATAGGGAATTGCATCTTATTTTGTAGGAGGAGGCGCATTCAAGGATGAGAGAGTAAGAATATAGAGCCCACGTGTGAGTTTTAGGCTCTAAAGAGGTCGCATGTAAGGATCAATGACAAGGGAATAGGTTTTACGGAGGGGAAATGGCGCATGCATGAAGAGAAGAGGGAGAAAACAAGGGGAAAAATGCCACACATGTGAGGGAAAAGATAGAGTGAAGGGCCCATTCTTCAATAGAGGAGGAGGTAAAATAAGTAAAAGGATGATGCGTTTTGTCTTTAATGAAGGTTTTAGGTGCACGGAGGAGGAGAAAAGTTTAGTAACACATGTCTAAGCATTAAATTTGGCCAAGGCATGCATGAGGAATTGCGCCCTATTTTTTAGGGATTTAATGTTTAAGAGAAATTAAAGGGAAATTAAGTGAAATTAATGCATGGAAAGTGGAGTTATGTCGAGTGAGAGAAAGGTTAGTGAGAGAATCAAGTCTTGATTGACTCCACCTCTATGAGATTGCCACCTCACCATGCGCCCCTTTTAATTAATTAATTTTGACTTTAATTCTTTTTCCTTGGAAAATGTGCCCCCTAATCAAATGATGCCAAGTAGATGCCACGTGTCAGAATTTGACCCTACCACTTGTCACCTCTAGAGCCAACCACCCCTTGGGAAGGTCCAAGGGTTGCCAAGTGTGTAAATGGTGAAATACCTACCGGAGACACAAGAAAAGACACTTTGCAATGATGTATGTTAGTTGGATCAGCAAGTTAAGCTTGCTGTCCCTAAATTGCAGCAATAGATAACAGTATATATCAGCAATAATATGATACTATATGCTGCTCAATAAATGCTAGAGATCAAGTAGAAAATGCAAGAGAAAGACTAGTAAATAACTAGCTAAACTCAAGATGAAAAAGATAAGGCTGTTGTAAGCACTTGTCTGCAGTAAATTATATCAGTCTTATGGCTGTAACATTCAATGTATGAAGGCTGCCTGTTGAGACCCGATCTCCTCTTGTCTGTTTTTAATATAAATAATCTTTGCGTGTAAGGTCTCGTCAGGGGGTGGTGTGGGTGTCTTGTTCCTCATCTAGTTACCGCTTTAATGAGAGGTTCTCCTCCTCGAGGTTTGCAACCCTGTGGGTGAGTTCCTTGACCTCTGTTCAAAGTGCCATGTTTGATGATTCCAAATACTTGAGTCTCATAATTAGACCCTGAATCATGTTGCTGACCCCTTCTCCAGAATCCTGTGTGTCTGGGTTGGCTGTAGAGACTGCACCCATAATCAGAGTGCAGAGCTGGATGAATTGGATTGGTGTCATTACAAGAGGCTGGTCGGGTGAATCACCTTGAGACATCTACTGTCGATGACCTTTTCCAGATGACTCGCTCGACGGGGCTTACCTCCCCCTGTGGACTGTATTGCTCTAGGCTCGACAAGCCTCTTCCCTGCTCAACAAAATTTTGCAAAACCCCCCAACCTGCTATGGATCTCTGCTATCTCCCATTTTTTGAGTCTACTCGATGGTCTCTGCTTGAGAACCTCGACTGTAACTCCCATGATTGTAATACTCCGAAACTCTCGACTGTCTCTACTCGAGAACCTCGACTGTAACTCCCTCGATTGTAAGACTCCAAAACCTTCGACTGCACTCTACTCGTGATGGCTCGCGGGCCGACAAGATGGAACCCCCAACTGTAATGCACTAATGGGATTTGCAGTTCGACGGGACTTCCCCCATCTGCTCGAAGACGAAACCCTCGACTGTAATGCACTGACGGGATTTGCTAGTCGACGGAGTTCGCTGCTCGACGATGGAGACCCCAACCGCTTGAAGACGAAACCCCCAACTATCATGCACTGTCGGGATTTGCTGCTCGACAACATTTGCTGCTCAACTTTGTTTACAAATGGGCAGAGAGAGAAAGTACAAAGATGAATATCTAAGAGAGAGAGAGAGAGAAAGAGACTAGTGCTTGTAGTCACATCTCTATCATGAGTGATCAAGAATGAGAATGATGAAAGGACCCTCTCCTTCCTCTATATATATGAGAGTTGAGGGAGGGCAACAAAACATATGTGGGCCTAAAACCTTACAAGAAACCTACAAATCCACAAGTAGGCTCACACATGTGGAGCACTACACTCCAAGGGTACACATGTCAAATTCCAAGGTGATGTCTTACACAAACAAGGCTCCAATGCAAGGGCGCTCTATGTGATGTGTCCAATTCTCTTCCTCCAAGGACTCCAACGCTCCTCCAAAGCCATGTGCTCCACTGGGTCCACTCTCCTTGCATTAACAGTGACACAAGCTAGGCGTCCATTAGTCATCTCCATGCCTCCATGCAAGCATCTAGCCTACCTCGTGCTGTCTAGGGCTCAACACCCTCCTCCTGAATTGCAAACGCTCCTCCTCCAATGTAGGGTGTTCTCCAAGGAAGCAACCTCCTCCATGTGGCCGGCATGTGGAATGTCACCAATCCATCCGAAGATCTCCAATTGCCTAAGGAAAATTGTCATGCAAGCACCCAACTGAGGTCTAGCAATCACTATGTAAGCCACCTCCAATGTGCAAATCTATCACGGAACATCCAGGAGCCAATCATACACCATGTACCCCAAATCTCATGAAGTACCCCCAAACATGGTGTAAACACTTTCATAGTAACCCCAAAAGCTAACAAAAGATGCCAAAATAGTAATGGAGGGTGTGTTGTCTATGAAACTAGAGATAGTAAGTGAAGATGGCTCAAAGAACACTCAAGGAACCAACATGTAGAGGGTGCAGTATGTCAGGTGGGAAAGAGGGCTACCAAGGCTAATGCCTTTCCAATTATAGTAAATAAACCAATATGGGCCCACCAAGCACTCTCTTACCTGTGAAAATTGGTTAGGTCCCTGAAATTTCAATGTGTTCGAATGGTGTGAGGTTGGACACTGATACATATGCCACAGTGGGTATCAATAGATCCTACAACCTTTTGCTAAAAATAGCATTGCTAAAAACAGATCAAATTTCCACTATCTTAGAATCAACCGAATCTTGAACCACCACCAAATCTCCCAATTGGGTGCTCAAATATGTAATTATCTTGTCACTCGGACCGCTTACTAATAATACTAGTTTCTAAAAATAGAAATTGCCTAAAATAGTAGGTTGTCCAATTGGCCTCAAAATTGAACAATATGCACATCTTCCTAAAGGGTATCCAAAAATATGATTATATCTCAAAAATATGACTTTCAAGAAATGCAAAAATCAAGAATGTGATTCTTGAAATCAAGAACTGCAAGGACCAAACTTGACTAGGCCCTTTAGGGGTATTCAACCTCCTGTAATTGCTCTGAATACTGCACTAAACCTACAAGTATGGAACATCTGCTTCAGTGTCCATCGGTTGTATCTGTATACATGTAACTTGCTAAAGAACTTGTCTTGATTCATACCATCAACCCTTGAAATAAGAAAAACAACTGACCATGTGCCAAGTCTGAGAGGCACTCCACGAACAGTCGATGCCAAATCATGGACCTACCAACCAAGGCATCCCGTATTATATCCGTGAACTAACTTTGATAAGCTCTCCATTTGGATTTTGGAGAAATCCAATCTAGATGCTAACAAGCCCATAACCCCTCCTTGGGGAAAGTGCCCTACCTACTCGAGTTGTTTATAAATACATGCTAACTCTGTTGTTTATATATCATCTTGTGATTTTGTTAATCATTCTTGAGCCTACAGGCATTATTGTTTTATAAAGTATTTTATGCGTAAGAGTGTTCACTTATGTTATGAAATTTTTATCTCTCTCTCTCTCTCTCTTGTGCATGGGTTTATTTCTCTCTGATGCAATTATTTATGGTTAACTTTTTCTCAGTAGGGTCTCTCTATTGCCTGATTTATCTTGAAGCCTTGAGCTGCCCTAGTGTTGTTTGCTTGTTTATTGTAGGATTTTGGGTTTGTTTTGGTTCCATTTGATTCTCCTGCTGTCACTTATGATCTGAACATAAGCTTATTGTAGGGTAAAGTTACCTTTCAAAATGTTTTCACTTCCATTATGTGTGCTTGTATCAAGTTTGAATGATACATTATGTAATAGTTTGTTAACATTATATTGGAAAAGGAAATCGTGCATGGTGCGTGCACACAATGGAAGTGAGGAACTTGGATAGGTTACTCTTAAATTTGTTGTCTTTGTATTACATAATAACAATTTTATCCTAAAATTGTTCCAAAATAGGACATTGAAGCTAAAATTGAATCTTTAGCTTTTAAGACTTTATCCTAGAATTGGCTCTTAACAAAGATAAATATTCTTGCATTAGGAGCACTATAAATAACTTAGTGCTAAAATAATTGCACAGTTAAGAATGCATTACTGTGAATGTCTAGGTTTATAAGGTCACCATTTTCCAGTTCTGCAGTTGATATGGCATCAGAAATGCTACATATTGAACTAGCAGCAGTTCACTGTCAATGGAAAAATGCAATAGTAGCTTATTACCAGACACAACTGTGTTGTCTTTAGCATATCTGCCATGAAAGGTGTGCCGGATTATAATAAGTGTCTAGACTCTGCTCTTCCAGACACAATCAAACAAGAAAGTGTATACTCTAAAGTTAATGGCATTTCATAGCAAGCCAATTATAATTGCACGTTGAGCGGCAGATTATAGAACCTGCTGAACTGAACACCAGAGTAGTTTTCTATGATAGATTGTCCCAATCCTGTCTGCACTCATGGCCCCATCCCACAATCCAAATACCTCAAATTGCACATCACTATTTCATGCACCAAATTAAACTGCACTTGAAGCCACTGCCGATATATCAGTAACTTTTAACTCTTCTTCTCTCCTATGGTAAAACAAGTCCCATGCCCTAAACACCAACCATGAGGGGATTTTGTCTGGTTATTGAGTGCAAACAGTAATAGGTACAGAAAGGTGCTCTGGCCTCTGCAGTATGCTGGATCGTGGATTTGACTACACACTGTGAAACTTTAGAATATCCGTTTCCCATATTATACCTGTTTCACATATAGCCATGAAGTATACAAAATAGATCTGGACCTGAAAAATATTCAGGCATATTCAGGGAGCAGGGGGAAGGATCTGCTAACATGGTTAATTATGTGTGATTTATTAATACTTCAACTGCCTTTTCTTTTCGTCCTTGTAACCAAGCACCCCACCCTCTAGCCCATAAGCAAAGTTAAGATATTCTTCAGGGATCACAGCCTCAACAACAATTGGCTCACCAAGAGTGAAACATGTCACAAGTGGGATTTAAATCCAGGTGGGGAGGATAACATGTCTCCTCCCTAACCACCTGAGCTAGAGCCAATTGACAGCAACTGCCTATTTATCCATATGGCTTAAACATTTACTGTCTGCTTAATTATTCATGTATGTAATTCATGTGTGGCAACCTTGTAACTGATTGGTATTTATGTAATGCAAGATAAAAGGCATAATAATTTTTTCAGAAAGTGGCGTGGTTATCGAAAACATACTTTAGATTGTATCAAATGTAATTCGTTTGATTGCCTTTGAAGTATTTAGCTTCTGAACTTTCTTTAGAAAGGTTCCAATAATGAGTTTTGCTCATTATATAGAGGTCAGCCTTAATTTACAATGAGCTTAATATTTTTCGAGAATAATATTCTTTCAGGTTCAGAAATCTATCAGGAGATTCTGGTGAAGGGTTTGGCTCATTATTTGCAGGTTAATATACTGGTGCTTGATTGTACAGATGTTCTACTGGAGGTATTATGCATAAATCCTTTTGCATGATTTTAAAAGTACATGGAAAACTTTTCTATTTATTCTTTAGTGCTACTGCTTAGCATTGGTGTTAAGGTTAAGCTCATCTTCTCCTTTAATGTTGGTGGCCAATTCAGGCAAGGGAGTTACAGCCCAGTAATCTACAGAAAGTAGATCATTATACAAATGTACCTGTATCACCAAGCAGTGCAAATGGTGAAAATAAATCGAAGGTTAGTTGTCTATTATTGTGCATGAATCTATTATGTTATGACTTGGCCCATATCCTTAGTCAGTGCCTCATTGCCAATGCATGCAGTTGGCCATAGAGATGTACAACATTGGTAAACTTCTGCTAGAAGGATATTATCCTCTTTTTAGTGTATCTATTCTTTTGCAATTAATTGGCCCTTGGGCTTTCTATGACACTGTTGTGCTGCTATAATCAAGAATGCCAATTTGCTGTGCTCTCTCCAAATTTTGCAACAAGATTTACTCAACACTAGTAGAAATTTTAATGACAAAATCAGCAAGCTAATATTCTGTCATACACTTAGCAACCTAGAGATAACTGTCTTGTATGAACTCTGATATGCATAAACTCACATTCAAAAATTACTATATGCAGGAATACACATTACTAAGCAATTTAGCAGTGGAATAAACACAATGAACAGCATTCAATCAACCATGAATAACTCAGAAATTTAGGCAAATGCCAGGGAAAACCTCAATGTGGGGAAACCCAAAGAGAGAGATTCTATTAGCTTTAGGAAAGATTTATCAGCAGCTACAATACATTTTCCAGCCAAGAGAGACAACTTACAGCACAAAACTGTCCCACCACAAAACTGCCTTGAAATCCTAGTCCGTACAGCTGTACGGATTTGCTGAAAATGGAACACCGAAAAATGTGCCCAAAACAGGCAGCTGTACCTTGCCTTCAGTACGGCTGACCTTCAAAAAACTCTGCAAATGCTGCCTTGAAAGCTGTGCCTTCTCTTGCCTCGATTTCTGTGCCAAAGTTTGCTTCTGTACGGCCTGTATGGATCCGTACAGTACGGCCTGTCCCAACAAATAAAACAGCAGCACTCAAAACAGAAAATGCCTCCTTGGGATTTGTGCCCTAGCTCTCTTGGGAAATGCCCCAACTTGCTGATCACTTTTCTCTCCAAACTCTCCTAAGACATATCTCTCACACTCTTCTTCACTTGTGTCTTGCACACTACCCAATGCGTTCTTTTATAATTTCTGAAGATGACCTTTTACCTCCCAAGTGTCTTTTCACCTTCCCCCAACCCTAAATCCAAAGGTCAAGATCTAATCTTGTCTTTACAAGATCAAGGGCCATGATTCATTCCCTCCAAAATAAATCACTTAAAATATTAAAGTACATTTCTTTTTATTACATAAGTGCACTTTATGAAATAAAGTAACTTTAATATTAGAAGGTACACTTCATTAAAAAGTCACTTTAATAAAAGAACCACTTTATAACAACTTTATAAAACCCATTACAAAGTTAAGTGCCTAGTAGTGTCCACCGTCAACATAAGGTTACATCCGCATACAAGACAAGACACGTAGAGTACCTCCCGAGCTAAAAAGCTAACACTCCCTCTTAGTGAGGGAAGTACTTGCTGCCATCACTATCATCTGGTTCCATCACACTGTGCTTAGTAGGAGCTCCCTCTGCACCTGGAGCCATCCTTAACACTTGCACAAAACTCGAACTAGAAGATCTTCTCCTGACAACTACCTGGAACCCTGAGCTCATTGGAGAATCCACTCCACTCTTAGCATCGGTTTGATCACATCGGCTGAGCCTCTTGCTAGTGCTCAAAAGAGACTCCCTCTCTTCTCTCGGAATGCAAGACTGAATCCTTGGTACCACCGCAGTCTCAGGAGCCTCCTCATGCTCCTCATCCGACATTGAATCATACCCTGAAGGTTGTCCTCGCAACATATACAACCTGCCTGTTGACTGCTCGTTTAGCACGGAGGTCAACTCATATATAATGAAGATTATCTATGTCGAAGACAGCAGGGTTCTACTGGGTGTTTTTAAACACCAGCACTTATATTTTTGTAAACGGGATCTCCGCACCCCTGCGAGGGTAATAATGTAATAATGCCTGCATGAATCATAGTTAGGTCAGGTACCTTGGATGTTGACATCAGGGGAGTTCTTTTCATCGGGGGTTTTTTAATCTCAGGGGGGTTAATGTGGCCTAACTAGTCAGGTTAATTTTCCGGAGTTTTTCCCTCCCAGGCTGCCTCCAAAGTGGTGGAAGGCGCTCTGATGATCGCATTCATTGAGCAACCTTGTAGGATTATTGTAAATGACCATGCTATGCAGTGTCTTGAGTCTTGCGGAATTCCGTCGAGTCTAAGTCAGTAGTTTTTAATTAATTAATTATTTTTGAGCTTATATTGTAAAAACTTCGTCTTTGGGAGAAAGATAGGGGTATTTGTGCTCAAAATGAATGGAATAGCACTCCCTACACCCACTGACCAAGTTTCAACTCAGTCGGACAAGTTTTG
>ML777402.1:212030-242896 GCA_009831015.1 Picea engelmannii | reverse complement strand
GTTTGAGTTTTTGGTCAAAATCAAGGGTTGACCAAGTCAAAACAATTATGACTTACTCTATGAAGTCAGAAAACAAGTTAGAAGGGGCTTCTAACTTTAGAGCATGGAAGACAAGGATTGACCTCATCCTTGCCAAGAATAAATTGTTGGATATCGTGAAAGGAAAGATCGTGGAACCTCAGTTCGAAGAAGGGAAAGAGAAGGAACCTTAGAACGTTGCAGTTTTGGAGAAGTTCAAAGACAATGACATCAATGCCATGTGTATCATAGTGGACTCTATAAAAGACCACTTGATACCCTGCATCTCCCATCTTGACTTATCTAAGAAGATGTACGATGGCCTAACAAACCTCTTCTCACTCAGAAACATTGGACAAGTAATGAGTCTGAAGAATGAGCTCCGTGACATGAAAATGAATGATGATGACAACATAACATCATACTTTGTGAGAATCTCTCAGTTAAGAGATCAACTACAAGCTATTGAAGAGATCATTTTAGAGAAAGAACTGGTAAATATAGTACTCAATGGTCTTCCCAAGACATGGGATGCATTTTCTGCAAGCATGAACACAAGGAAGGAGTATCCTACATTTGAAGAACTTTGGATTTGCTGTGCACAAGAAGAATCAAGGATTAGTGCAAAAGAGAAAAACCCCAAAAGGAATACGATGATCAAGCATTCACAACAAGGTTCAAGAATTTCAGGAATAAAAAAAAGTTTGGCTCCAGGAAGAAACCAAATCAAGAGAAAGATATGTCAAAAATACAATGCTTCAACTGTCGAAAATATGGTCACTACAAGAATCATTGTCCCGAGTTAAAGAAAAGAAAGGAAACACACGAAGCATCAATTGCCGAAGATAGGGAACCCTCAAAGAAGACCAAGCAGGATAAACCAAACTTCTTTTTCTAAAACAAGGTAACAATATTCTTCATAATTCTTGTACATACCATGTTTACATAGTTTCTGTACATATCTTGCATATCTATTTCTTAGAAGATAAGATGTTCAAAGAGAAACAATACCTATGGAAGAATAACAAGATAAGGATTGCTATCACGATGACTACAAGTCAAGCAATACTCATGAAAAGATGAAGTACATCAACAACCATTGGTAACAATTCATGTGGAAGCTATTAACATAAGTAACATCTGCAAGATAAGCCGAAATCGTAATCAAACTTGAAGAAACCCAGAAGAAGTAAAAACAGAAAGAAGTCAACATTCAAGAGGAAATTAGAAAGAGACTCGTGACACTTTGCAGAGGGCAATAAAGATGCAGACGAAAGCGTGGACTCTCTTAGATGGAGGGAGCCGATTATATAATTCCAAAAGAAGAGCATGCATTCATGCATGAAGCAAGGATTAGGAGGGAGCTAATCCTAGATAATATGATCCATTGAAGATTATGTAGTATCTATCCATGTTCCCATCAATGGTAGCAACCAAGAAAAGCAACACGTGTTCAGTTCGACTTTAGAAGAAGTCTTCTTCGAAAAGAAGCCTTAAAGTATCCCTGGTTGTCCATCCACATCCACGATCCTATGATGAAAGGAAGAAGTTGGAATCTTCAGGGCATGGAAGCTATAGAAAACTCCATGGACCCAAGAGCTAAAGAGAAACATGAGGAAGAACATGAAGATTCCAAGAGAGAAAGAAAAGCTAGAACAACCAGTCACTATATCAAGAATCACAAGACTACCAACTTGGTTTGAGCCCACTAGAAGCAATCAAGCAAAAGAAACAGAAGTTGTGATGAAGAACAATGTATGAAAGACTTATGAATAGAAGCATTGCGAGATTCAGAACTAGAGGTTCTCCTAGATGGAGGGAGAAGACTATGATGATTGCTTGTTCCAGTAAACCACACATACCTCTACATGAGCCATTATATCTTCTGCAATATCCATGGGTTGGAGTTTACATCAGATAAATGTAAGGAATGTTCTCCTCAATAGAGTAATTGAACAAGAAGCGTATGTAGAGCAACCTCAAGGTTTTTTGAGGTATACCAGAAAGAGACTCTTGTATGCAGATGAAAGAAGATCTTGTATGAATTCAAACAACTTGGTGCAGAGCCTCCAATGCACAGCAGAAGCGTGGTGAAAACTTTCTATAACAAAGATATTGTATCAGAATGGTTACTCAGAAGTCCAAGATGATGGTTTGCTAATCCATGACAAACTCTCATGATAACAAAAGAACTACCACTTGGATATGTTTCAATTTGAGCCTGGCCACGATGTTATGAGCTAGTAGGAAACAAAAGAGATGAATCCAACTATGATATACTATAATGATTAGAGCTATATGAAGCCTTCAGAGAAAACTAGTGTTCCAGAAAGATCGAAGTACATTGAAATCGAGCACTACATTCTCCATGATGAAGTCCAGAAAAGGGAAGTGATTCTCCAATATCTATCTCCACTAATGAGCAGATAGCAGACATTTTGGTAAAGCCTCTGTCCAAGATGAGAGAGTTTGCGTACTCAAGAAACACGCTGAAGCTCGTGGAGACGACTTCCTTATTAAAAGGGAAGAGATGACTCCCAGGTTGGGAGGGAGCACTGATGTGCTATTGATTTATGGACAACCTTTTTTCAAGTTCGAAAAATTGTCCAGGATGAGCAGTTCCTTTCTAGTTCGGAAAGTGGCTTGAGATTTCTGACGGACAGGCATTTTCCAGTTCGAAAAATGGTCCAGATCGAACGGTCATTTTCATAATGAAAATGACCGTTCGATCTATTGTTGATGTCCATAGACAACGATTCCCCTTGTGGCCAGTGTGGGGGAATGGTCTAGGACAGTCTCTGTTCTTGGTAGTCACTCTCAGTAGTGGTCAAGAAGATTGGTTCGCCTCGCCAGACAATCATTCTTTCGAAGCTCACAGATTCGAAGAATGGTCCGTTTTGGAGGTTGGTCTAGGATAGTCATTTCCTTAGGAAATGGTTCGGACAGTCATTCCCTAGGGCAAATTCATTCTCTTCAAGTTGCACTTTGTTCAGTGTCGGAGGAATGGCCCAGATAGGTGAATGGTCCAGGTTCAACAATCAGTGACATGCATTCCCTAGGGCAGACTCATTCTATCCAGGTTGCACTTTGTTTAGTGCTGGAGGAATGGCCCAGATAGGTGAATGGTCCAGGCTCAGAAATCAAGACAGTTATTCTTCTATGCTTGAGAAGAATAGTCCAGTAGCTCATGACTGATGTTTTACCTTCTCAGGGCAAATGCTCTTCCAGATCTCACATATGTGAGTGGAAGAATGGCCCAAATGATTCAGTTTATATCATGACATTGTTTTTCTGTGCAGGTTGATATCAGATGATATGATTGCTATGGAGACTGTATGTCTCTGTACAGTAGATGTATGCTACTGTGGTGGATGTGTTCCACTGGTTGTGACTATGTGTCACTGATTAAGTAGATGTGTGCTACTTGGTGTGGTAGTGTACCACTGGATTGTAGTTGTGTACTACTATGGATAGACACAATTGTGTTCTATTGAATGCCATTGTTCTGATTTGCCTTGAAGCCTGTCAGTAGTGTTGAAAATGATTATTAGCTAGATGGATGGTCAGTGTACTGATGGACATACATTCTCTAGACGGAAAATGGTTCAGGACATTTATTCTTCTAGGACATATGCCCAGATTAGAAGAATGGTTCTTGTATCACTCTTTGGAGTGAGTGACTTATTCAACATCATGTCTAATTACTCAGATGGAGTATGGTTTCGAGAGATGATGCAGTTGATGTTGTCAGATGACACTGATAGTGATGATGGTGCTCGTGATCTAATCATGAGATAGTCTTTACGACTATGATGATGCTACCGTTTGAATGGTATGTTTGTGCTCAAGACCATTGCCTTCAATACCTCCCTAGCTAGGAGGGAGTGTTGATATTATGGTAGCTGTGGGAGGTATTTACCTCCACGTGTAACCTTGACGAGAATAGAATATTATGACAAGCAAGAAGTAACCCTAAAGCTTTGAACATAACCCTAGAAGACAAGTCGACTCAAGGAAATAATTAATATTAAGTATTTAGTCTCCAGAATGAGAAGTCGGCCCAGACAACTCATGAAACAGTATAAATACAAGTAGCTAGACCTCATTTCATACACACTGCTCATAATTTCAGCTGGGAAGAAGTGCGCACTGCAGGAACTGGGCTAGTGCGCAAGTCTGGGGAGCAGCTGCCGCAATCTAGTTTCCTGGTTTAGACTCGGACTTTCTGTTGGTTATGGTTGGACTTTCTGATCAGTCTTGGTTATCTTTATGCATTAGCCTTGGTTGGCTATTGGTTTGCTTCCAGAATCATTCTCTGTTAAGGTTAAGGTGCTCGGGGGTGGCTTCGGCCTATGGTTGGGTGATAGTATTGCTATATTGTCTATGGTTAAACGAGCACATCCATTACTTTCTAACATTGTTCTCCTTGAGAATAACTGACATCCGGACCTTCCACTGCAAATAGTTGGATATGCCATCCAACCGATCCTCAAATCTAATGCATGCAGCCATATTCTCTGTCACAACTCAAGGAAAACAATCACAAATTTTCCCTCTTCAAACTTGCCCAAAAATCTCACTGCTCATTGTCACTTAGAGCCCAAGCTTTGATACGATGTAGAAATTTTAATGACAAAATCAACAAGCTAATATTCTATCATATACTTAGCAACCTAGAGATAAATTTCTTGCATGAACTTTGATATGCATAAACACACATTCAAAAATTACTATATGCAGAAATACACGTTGCTAAGCAATTTAGCAGCAGAATAAACACAATGAACAACATTCAATCAACCATGAATAACTCAGAAATTTAGGTAAATGCCAGGGAAAACCCCAATGTGGGGAGATTCTATTAGCTTTAGGAAAGATTTATCAGCAACTACAATACATTTTCCAGCCAAGCGAGACAACTTACAACACAAAACTGTCCCACCACAAAACTGCCTTGAAATCCGTGCCACAGTCCGTACAACTGTACGGATTTGTTGAAAATGGCACCTCGAAAAATGTGCCCAAAACAAGTAGCTGTACCTTGCCTTATGTACGATTGACCTCCTATAGAAAACTCTGCAAATGCTGCCTTGAAAACCATGCCTTATCTTGCCTCGATTTTCGTGCCAAAGTTTGTTGCTATACTTCCTGTATGGATCCGTACAGTACGACCTGTCCCAACAAATAAAACAACAACACTCAAAACAGAAAATGCCTCCTTGGGATTTGTGCCCTAGCTCTCTTGGGAAATGTGCCAACTCGCTGCTCACTTTCCTCTCCAAACTCTCCTCAGAAATCTCTCTCACACTCTTCTTCACTTGTGTCTTGTACACTACCCAATGCATTCTTTTATAATTTTTGAAGACGACCTTTTACCTCCCAAGTGTCTTTTCACCTTCCCCCAACCCTAAATCCAAAGACCAAGATCAAGGGCCATGATTCATTCCTTCCAAAATAAATCACTTAAAATATTAAAGTACATTTCACTTTATTACATAAGTGCACTTTATGAAATAAAGTCACTTTAATATTAGAAGGTACACTTCATTAGAAAGTCACTTTAATAAAAGAACCACTTTATAACAACTTTATAAAATCCCATTACAAAGTTAAGTGCCTAGTAGTGTTAACATAAGGTTACATCCGCATACAAGACAAGACATGCGGAGTACCTCCCGAGCTAAAAAGCTAACAACACTTACAACTAGTATACAAGCCCCCTAATTATCTCTATTTTTTAAATGTTTCACATTTAAAATTATGAAAATGAAATCCATGATAATAATTTGGCTGCAAATTCCTCTTGTTGCCTCCTTATACACACCTCAGGTAGCGTAGAAGAAATCTTCAATCCACTAGGTGTGTCCTTGGGGGCAAATCTCGAGTCAAGGTGTTGTCACCTAATCCTCAACTCCTCCGTTTAGGCCAACTCCTAGTGAAGCCAAGGGGGCTAGTCCGTAATAAAATAACTAAGGCTTGAACTAAGCTAAGTACGAAAATAAATCTAGGAGTTTATTAAAACAAGAGCAAGATACAAATATATCTACACTAGCAACATACAAGACACATAAAGGAAATTTCTTATGATAAAGATAAAAGCATGTAAAGTACTTGCATGTAAAAGATATGATGTGGAAGTAGATACAAGTGCTTGCAAAGATAGATGATAAGCAAATATAAGATAATTGAAAATGTTGCTGTAATGAAGATGTATTACAAATGCTCTTGATAAATTTTATTATGAGTTTGTTAAGTGAGTTTATTGTGAAGTGGCTGTTATGAGTGCAAGCAAACTTATAAGTGTGAATTATGTGTGAAGTGATTGCAAAATGAAGTCTAATCTAGATGTGGCCCTTTAGAGGCTATCCCTTAAATTGGCTGCAAATAACTATGCCGGAGGTCCAACGGGGAGATTATTCCCCTGACTTCACACACAAGTTCAGTGCAATTAACGGATACAAAGAGTAATGCCGAAAGTCCAACACGGGGAGAACCAAGATCTCAAGAAGTATCCCGTCTGACTTCACACACAATGCTCTATGTATTGTCCGAATAAGAATAATAACAACTATTGGATTTCCCTAATTAAAACCATTGTTGAAAAGGTTGGCATTGGCAAAAAGTCGGCGAGGGTTCAAAAAAATTGTTTTGGCAAAAGTTGGAAAAAGTCAGCAAAAAATCGGAAAACCACGACAAACATTAAAAAATACAAAATATATTCATTTTTTTCAAAATTTTAAACATATAAAGCAACAACAACATCAGATAAACACATTGGCACATAAATATGGAGAAATCACTGATATATATGTAGTGGATGCCAAATAAAAAATTATACATCAAAGTCAATATTGAATGCTGAAGGGCCAGAAGTTAGAAGTTAGAACCAATACACAATGACATCACATATATAATTATAAAATGTATCTCATCATCATGAGGTAGATGTTTGATGTACAATGACAAATGAAGCAAAACTAGTAGCTAGCTATCTAATATCAATGCCCTCTCCCCCTTTTATGGGAAAAGATAATGGGCTGTTTGTTAGGCCTGCCCCTGACAGTAGAAGGCCATGATTATGATAGTGTTGGACGACTGGTGTGTGTAGGAGTAGGTGTATCAATAAGTGTAGAAGGTTGTGCTGATGCTAGCACATCACCCTCCATGATGTCTTCAAGCCGCTCCTCCTCCCTCTGTTACTCCTCCATGTCCTGCTGTTGTTCGGGTTCCTCCTCTAACCATGCAAGTGCCTCCTCCATGATAGACATCTCAGCCTCCACCCTCCACTTAGACAATACATCAATATTGTCCAAGAAAATGGCATCCACATCCATTGTTCTATCCATTTGCTTCAACCATAGTCAGAGATTGTAATGGACATGCACCAAGTCATTGCGACGTGAGAACTCCAACCTATAAGAGGGTCATAAAATTTTTAATGAGTTTTAACTTTTGAGGGTCATAATATATTAGAGGGTCATCGACTCATAAATTTCAAATTACAATAAATGTAATTGCTCATAAGTTTGAACCTGGTGCGTTTCTTTGAGTGTATTTTTTCAAATACACTCCAATTGCGCTCACATCTCGAAGAGGTACAGGTTTGACTCAGGATTCGAATGGAAAATCTCTGTAAATTTGGTGCCCTTGCACCATAGTTTCACCACCAAACATCTACAACAAATAAGAAAGAAAGAGAACATAAAGAAAACATAATTAAACTTTAAAATAAATTTTAAAATTTAAAATACATATTGAAATTTGAATTTTAAAAACATAAATTTCTAAGTTGAACTGTCTTTTAAATTCTAATGACTTATGTGGCATCAGAGCGATCCTTGCAGCAACAACATGTTCAAAGCCAAATAGTCCAGTACCATCCCGATACTTCTTTATCTCGCGATTAATATCGAGGCAAATCGCGACATCAAGTACCATCCTCTGAAGACAAGTAGCCCTTCCATCATCTTGCCATCAAAATCAAAGTTGCATTTGTAGGAAAATGCGGGGTTGAGGAAAACTGCTACTGCATGAATGGGTCGATGGAGCATCCCAGTCCATCGAGTATCAATCAAATCCCATAATAGCATGTGTCTACGAAACATGTGGTTACCCTTGCCCACATAATAAGCCTAGATAACTTCTTTGGCCCTATCCATGGCCTCATACAAATAACCCATTGTGGGCTTATCGCTATCACCCAATCTCAGAACCTTTCCCAAAGGTTCACTCACCGAGCACACCTCTGCCACTCCTTCCTAGAAGGAGTCGTTGTACACCAATCTGGAAATGGCTTTGCCGTCCTCTCTCCTGCTATATGTAGAATCCTGCCAGTCATCACAAACAAACATTTACTTCAACTCAAACTGACATCGAAGCAAAGATTGAAGAGTAATGAAGTTGGTGGCAAAACGAGTGATTGTAGGAAGCCGCAACTCCTTGTTTTTGGTGTGTCTCCTCATGAGGCTAAGAACGAAAGTATGGTTATAAATGAACTTGGGGACGCTCCTGGCCTGATCAATCACCTCCTTGATGAAGGAGGTTTTCCCCATATCCTCGAGCACCAAATCAATACAGTGTGCAGTGCATGGAGTCCAAAACAATGAACGGTACCTCTCCATAAACAACCTACTAGCAGTCACATAATTAGCAACATTATATGTTATGAGTTGCACCACATTATGCAAACCAATCTCCTGGATGAACGCATCCATCAACTCCCAGAACAATGCTGCATCTTTCACATGTGCTGATGCATCCATTGATTTGATAAACATGGTACCTCTAGGACAATGTACCAAGAAATTGAGAAGGGACCTACCTTCTTATCTGTCCAACCATCAGACATGATTGTACATCCAAAGATCTCCCATGACTACTTGAACTCTGCCAATCTAGAGTTGATGCCCTTCTTTTCTTCTTGAAGAATTGGCTCTTGCAACTCCTCAAAGGTAGGGATTTTATACCCTGGGGAAACAACAACAATGGCATCACACATCGGCTGGCAAAATGGATTGTTCTTGGTGATGCTGAGAGGTATGTCACTCTAGAAAAGACACATCCCCACAATCATGTCTGCTTCTTTCTTCTCCTTTTTCTTCAACATTGACCTGATGGAAGGTTGTGCTCCAGGGGTGGTTCGTGGAACAAAAATATATGCGAACCTCCTAGTACCTGAATCTGTGGAGCCCCTCCCACTACACTGTCCCTCTGGGGTAGATGTCGCTGAACTTCTAAATGAAAGTTCGACCTTCTTTGCGGCTGCTTCATCTTTCTTTTTATCCTTTGCTTCAAGTGAATCAATTGCAATTCTCATAATCTATGGGTTAGTATTAGGACAAATGTCAACATCATGCCTGGGGATTTTAGCTAAATGATATTTCAACCTGCAAATCCCTCCTGACATTTTCTGCCCACATAATTTAATTGTTGCCGGTTTGTCCCATCTTCAGGAATCCCATACACCCAAAATGGATCCAAAGGCTTCGACATATTTTTTGATGAAATTGACAGCTTCAAAATTCAACCCTAAGGCACAAAAAAACAAGCAAATGATATTAAACTCCACTAGAAAAAAATAACAGCCCATTAGTAAAAAAATCAGACCTCTAGATTAGATTATTAGCGATGAAAAATGACAATAAGAGGGTGGAGAAAAAATTAAGATCAAGACTCAAACTTGCTGTCCCATAAAAAAAAACGTTGCATTGTTTTATGGGCATGAAAATCATGGCAAAATGACCAAAAAAGTAACCAAAACGTAGGCAAGCAAAGAGGCAAACAAACTTGGAAAAATCTATTAAAAAAAGCATTAACATGGAGGGATTTAGATACATACCTATGAATGGAAGATTCAACACCGATTGGCAAATGAAATTGAACCCTTGCTCCACTTAAAAATCTTTGATGGTGATGATGATGGTTGTTTAGTTGCCTCTACAATGATTGAGGAAGACCACAAACCCTTCTCCTTCCTTCTCCAACAACAAACAAGTCAAATGAGCAAAAGAAAAAGACCAAATCGCCTTTATCCCCATGGGTTGGGCGTGTCCCATGATTTTTTGGGTCCACCCACGACTTTTTCCAAAAAATCGGCGATTGTTTCTATAAGCTGTGATCTTTTCAAAAGTGAAAAAATCACGATTTTTAGTGGACGATTTTTCGGTGATTTTTTCAACAGTGATTAAAACTACTCCGCACTGACCAGTCTCCA
The DNA here is from genome assembly GCA_009831015.1 of Picea engelmannii. Classification (NCBI taxonomy): domain Eukaryota; kingdom Viridiplantae; phylum Streptophyta; class Pinopsida; order Pinales; family Pinaceae; genus Picea; species Picea engelmannii. The sequence goes on along the minus strand of ML777402.1, from coordinate 232,665 downwards.
TTCTAATGGGTTCCCCAGATCAAGCTAGGCTTGCAAGGGGTCATAGCATACTGAGGGAAGCTGAGGGGATGGTTTATTTCCAACTTGAAATTTGCAGAAAAGTAAATTGCAAAATTGAAACTAATTTAGAAATTGAAATCAAAGCTAAGCTAATCAATGAAAATGAAATTTAAACTACTGTTTTGCGGTGCTGTGATTGATTTTATTACTGATTTTATCTTATTAACTTGGTGAAAACTGAAAACAAATGAGAAATGACAAAAATTGAGACAATCACACAAGACCCCGATCCCCTAGGGGGGATGAAGACTGGGCACTGTGTAGCCCACTGATTTTATTAATCTCGGTTACAATCTTTTTTTTAGGAAGACTTGTGATCCTTCATTAAGGGAGATCAACAAGTTTTACAGGTGTTAAGAATGTTTAGGAAGGAGGATAGGTGCTTCCAGGGTCCCTGGTGGTCCAAATCCGCCAAAATTCAGCAGAGTCTCCCCTTGGCTCTCTGCAAACCTGCAAACAACAGCATGGTTTTTGGGGCAAAAGATGCCCAAAAATGCTTTGGAGGCCCCTGCAAAATATGTTGGGTGATATACAAAAAATTATGAAAAACTTTCTAAGTAAATTAGTCAAAAAATAGCCTAATAAAGCAAGAAAGGAGAGCCTTTTCTTAATGATCTTGTTTGCTGTCCTAAAACTGTGAAAACAACATCATTAAGTTTGCCCAAATGATTTTTAAAGCCCTTTAAATGGATTCTACCTTCTAGCCTTTAAATTTCTCTTTTAAACTAGCTAAATGATAGATTGTGCAAGCTAGATCTATTAAGGAATGAAACTTTATAAAATGAGATCTAATCTACTTGCTTTTAACATGCAAAAGAAGGATTCTTTAGATCTAATCTTTAAATACAAATCTAGCTTTGCATGTATTTGAAAGTAACTAAAGAAAGAGTAGTTTAGAAAGTTTGAGAAAGAGAGAGGAAGGCTTTGCTCAAGACTTGAATCCTTGGGCTATGGGGTCCTTTGAGAAATAGTTGACGGACTGTTGCTCCCCAAAGATCTTGAAGAAGAGTGAAGTGTTGAACTCCAAGGCTTCACCTCTTCAAGTTTGAGAACATGTAAGCTAAAACAACTCTTGCCAAAAAAATTGTTAAGTATGTAATTCCCTACACTTGCAAGTTAGAAAAGCATGTATATTAACTTAAATAGACATGAAATCTAATTTCTCAAATATAAAGGACAATAAGACACTACATAAACAAACTAGTTTAGATAAGTCTTACATCCAAAGGATATGCTTAATAAACAAGAAAAACAAGAGAGCTAATCTACATTTACCTCGAGCACAACATAAGCAATGAGCAATGAGCATCCACACAATGGAAACCACCCACAATGGACCTCCAAAGTCTTTTTTATTCAATTCAAGAGAGAAATACAAATGATAGCATTACAATGCAAGTATACTTTCCCCAAGCTCCAACTAGTTTGAGAGGAGGGGTCGACTTTGCTTTATAGCAATAGAGGTGACAATTGTTAAGTTTTATGCTGTTATTAGGTTATTTTCAATTTACTAGAACATTCAATGCATTTCCAAAACAACATAAAGAGGATCACTGAAAGAAACACAATCACAAGGTACACAACATTTTATCCTGGGAAACCCTCATGGGGGAGAAAACATAGCAAAAACTTCCTCAGTAATAGATTGCCAATACAATGCCAAGACCTAGACCAAACCACCAAGAATAACCTAGGACTGAGCATGCGCCTCTCTTCTCCTTCCTCCTGCAACTACAAATTCCTTCAAAAGATGCGCACTAGAAGTGTGAGTGAGTGGATGAACAAGTGAGGCGCCATCCTCACTTATAAATACTAGTTGAGGAGGTGCAAGGGTTATGTCTCTTCACTTAGTAGGACCGACTTCTTCCAAGAGTGGTTAAAACCACTTTATAAACCCTAGGGGTCGACTTTACAAATACCACCATATAAATATTGTTTGACGAATCCACAAAAGGGGATTTGATCTATAAGATAATAACTCAAATATACTTAGAATATTCTTTGAAGTTACAATATTTCAACAATCCCCCTTAACGAGAAGGGTATTCTACTAACATGACCTAACACAACATCATTAAGAGAAGGAGAGGGCAACATCATCATCAACATCTAGAACACTGACTGACACATCTCTAAATCATCGGAAGTTTTTCTCATCATCAAAATCATCATCGTTCACAACATGGAGCTGGAGTAACATCATCATCATTGTTCACAACATGGAGCTGGAGTAGCATCATCATCATCATCATCAGCATGAAGCTGAAGCATCAACATCAATAGCATGAAGCTTAGAACAATAATCTCACCAACCCGAGGCTGGAACAACATCATCAACAACACAAGGCTGAGACAACAACATCATCAACACGAGGCTGAGACAACAACATCATTAACACGAGGCCGAGACAACAACATCATCATCATATGGCAACATAATGAGGCAGGTGCAACAACAACAACATTTTGTAGTACTTTGACAGATCGCCCTTATCGAACCTTCAGGATCTGCCTAGGAATCATGAGATTCCCTAGGATATAAAATCCTAACAAGCTACCAAGTGGTACTCTGACAAACCGTCCTTATCGGACCTTCGGGATCTACCTAGGAATCATAAGATTCCCTAGGATATAAAATCCTAATAGAGCTACCACTACTGACCACAGCTGGCATATACATGCACAAGTACTCTGACAGACCGTCCTTACTGGACCTTCGGGATCTGTCCAGGGATGATCAATCCCCTAGGATATAAAATCCTAACGGAGGTACCCGCTGTTGGTTAGGATACCATAATATTATAAGCATCACTCCCCCTTTCAAGGGAGGTCCTTTTGGACAATACCAAGTTGGTCTCGGAAGTACTCAAACTTCACACGAGACATGGGCTTGGTCAACACATTTGCAACCTGCTCATCTGTGCCAACATATTGGAGCTTTACATCTCCCCTCTGCACCATATGACGAATGCAGTGATACCGAATCTCTATGTGCTTCGACTTATCATGGAACACTGGGTTCTCCATCATCTTTATACAACTCTGGTTATCACATAGAATCACGGTTGCTTCCATCTCCAGATCAAACAGACCTATTAACAACTTCCGAAGCCATATGGCTTCACAACTGGCGGAACATGCTGCAATGTACTTTGCTTCTGCCGTGCTGAGAGCAATATTGGATTGCTTCCTGCTTTTCCATGAAGTCATGGCTTTACATTCCAACATGTCAAATCTCTTCAGTACTTCAACTGCATACTTCCCTTGGTTAAGGAAGATCTTCTCTGGGCTTTGCCAAACTTCAAGACCTAAGAAATAATGCATCGGGCCTAGGTCTTTCATCTTGAACTCTGCAACGAGCTTCTTCTTGCAATGTGTGATGAGCTTTTCCAGTCAGGAATAAATCATCCACATATAGTAGTAATATAACTGGCTCATCATTCATAACCTTCGAAGTAAAGGTTAGGATCAACTTTACTCTTGGTAAAGCCCAAGTTCGTCAGAAAACTATCAATCCTGCCATACCAAGCTCTCGGAGCTTGCTTCAACTTGCAGACATGAGTCTTCCAGTCTTGTATTTTGAAACCAAATTTTCACATCACATTGTACTATCTTGGTACACTTGCTCAAGTACAACTTAGTCTGCACAATCATGTGCTAGCTCTATGTGCTTTCTGCAAGGCACTATCTGTCTCACTGCCTGAGAGTATGTCCTCTACTCTCTCTGCAACTGTTCCTTTTGGAACTTAGACTCTGAACTTGCAGCTTCTATTTCTGAAGCTAAGAATGACTTGCTCTATTCTCACTGTAGCTGCTGAACTCTGAGAGTAGCTCCTCTATTTTATCATGGCAACAGTTTCATCTGAGAGTGGCTCAATAATTGATACTGAAGGTAGCTTTTCTTCTTTCATGGAGGTAACTCAATTTCAAATACAGGGACTGCTCCCCTTGAATCTCATACTGTATCAGAATCATGGTTGTTTTCGTTGTCTTCAAGAATACTGGAACTATTTCTTCAATTACTGGAGCAAGTGTCTCATCATAGTCTTCTCCCTCTTGCTGGGAGAATCCTCTGTCCACAAATCAGGCTTTGTACATCTTTATATTGTTATCTGCAACATGCTTGATCTGTTAGATCAATCTTGGAAGTCACCACTGACTTCCTTTATAGTCTCAAGGAAAAATCCATATCCCAGTCTTTCTGACTGGCTTCCTTCTTTGTCACTGAAACAATGGAATCTTCCCAGGAGATTTCATGTCTCCTAGAGGTCTTTGAAGCTACGATTTAGTCTTCTCAACTCATGGCATTTGTCTGCCAGTCCTGGAAGATGTCTCCTTTTCCCATCTGATCCTCTTTGAGATCAGGCTTACTATGATTCTTGATTTCTTCTGAGTCTACAAAAACTTCATAGTCTCTGCAGGATATACGTGGTGTTGAATACCAAGTCTTAATATGAAAAGCTAAGTCAGACTTCAAACAAATTCTGCTTCTTGTCAAGGTGGCTTCATTATCCATTGACCAAGTCTACTGTGAATTCTATTCTAATGTTCAATCATTTTTGGAGCCTTCTGCTCATTACAATCAATCTTCTTATGAGATACTCTGTATCTCAAAAGTTACTTCTTCTTCATCTTCTTTGGTATATGGTCATGTATACAACTTGAATAATCTGCTTCATGTCTCATCTAATATGTTGTGTCCTGCAACTGTCACTATAGCTTCCTTAGGGTTATCACCTGTGACTTGCCCGAAATAGGAACAACAAGGGAGAAACAATAGACAAGGATAGTACTCTTTATAACGATAATAAAAACAATAGCGAGAACAATTTGTCATAGTAGATCCTTAAGAGCTATCACTTGTGACCTGCTTGAAACAAGGGTCAAAAGTAAGAAGTACAATAATAAGAAATGAGAGAAACACTCTTCTAGTGTTGTGATCAATCATTCCTCTTGGAGACAAAACAAGAATTTTCTCCTAGAGGAGATGTTAGTTATATCTGGTAATAAGCATTTATCTCAATATGCTCACATGCTACCAAGCATAAAACTTTTCAAAGATTGCTATCTCAACTATGAGGTAGTTATCAAACTTGACATGTGCAAATTTGAATCTTATCAACTTAATCAATCAAACCTGGAACCTGGAGTCTTTGTCCTTAGGAATGAGTGTTGTTGCTTTTCTTCCTAGTCTCCTTCACTCAAGATGACAAGTATTATCTTCAACTTGTCCTTTGTATTGAGATAATATGCTTTCTTGACATAAATCTAAGTTAGAGAATAAACTCTATAATCTCAACTTTAATCAATCTAATACCTTGACTTTAATTTTGACCAATGGTTAGTATGATGGTTATAACTTCAACATACAACCTAGATGTTCATAAGATCAAAATAATGTCATAACGAATAGATGCATATCAAAATAATTAAACCTGGGGTGCATTATTCCTTTGAATGTGCTGGATCTGAGATCCCTCTGGATCTATGATTGTTATTTAGATAAAAGATCCTCTCCTGCAAATACACTTTAAAACTAATATGCAGTTTAAACATATGTAAGTACATACCTCTGACAATATTGATAGGTAGTGGCACCATCCGGTAGCAACGACAAAAAATAACAAACCTTTAAAAACTTCAAAGGTGCTGCAACTCGTAATTTAAAGGTAGATGGAGATTTGCTAGGTTAACGCGTACTAGGACAATAAAAATCAGTCCCAACACTTCATAAAACTTTTACCGCAACTGGTGCGAAGGAATTGGCATTGCAACTGCAACTTAGGGTTTTATGAGGAAACCCTAATTTCTCAAACTTCAAATTTTGGAATTTTGATCTAGGGACTAGATGCGCTGGGCTAAGGCGAGTTCGTTGGAGCTGACTGTTTCAGAAAATTCCAAGTTTTACCCCTTGAAACTTGACTTGCACAAATCTGGATTGGTACTTCTGGTACTGGTTCTGGTTTCCTGGTAGCAGTCAAAACTAGGGTTTGACTTTTCGGAAATTCTGGCCACTGAAAAGGTGCGCTCTGAAAAGGTGCGCTCAAGCTGCCAAAGGATGCACTAGGGTAGGGTGCACTTCCCTAGATAGTTTTTGGTCAGAAATTCTTCTCCAATAAAAAGCCCTAATTCCTTGTACGACAACAATGATGTTTTTAGATGACCAGTGAAAGGTGCCCTAATCAGTCAAGCTCTGATACCATGTTAAGTTTTATGCTGTTATTAGGTTGTTTTCAATTTACTAGAGCATTCAGTGCATTTCCAAAACAACAACATAAAGAGGATCACTGAAAGAAACACAATCACAAGGTACACAACATTTGATACTGGGAAACCCTCATGGGGGAGAAAACCCAACAAAAACTTCCTCAATAATAGATTGCCAATACAATGCCAAGACTAAGACCAAACCACTAAGAATAACCTAGGACTGAGCATGCGCCTCTCTTCTCCTTCCTCCTGCAACTGCAACTTCCTTCAAAAGATGCGCACTAGAAGCGTGAGTGAGTGGATGAACAAGTGAGGCGCCATCCTCACTTATAAATACTAGTTGAGGAGGTGGTAGGGTTATGTCTCTTCACTTAGTAGGGCCTACTTCTTCCAAAAGTGGTTAAAACCACTTTATAAATCCTAGGGGTCAACTTTACAAATACCACCATATAAATATGGTTTGACCAATCCACAAAAGGGGAAAAGGGGATTTGATCTATAAGATAATAACTCAAATATACTTAGAATATTCTTTGAAGTTACAATATTTCAACAACAATTACAAAGCTAGGGCGTGTGACACATGGAGGGCGAGTTACTTTAAGAGAAGGAAATGATGCCACATCTCATCAAGAGGGAGTTGACTCACCTTTTTGGAGAGAGGTAAGTGAAGGAGAATTCGCCACATGTGGGGAGGTAGGAAGAAAGGGCGAGTCATCCCTCTTGGGATTGACGTCCCCTTCCACAAATCCGCCATGTATACAAGATAGGGTGAGCTAAAGCTTTGGAATATCCTCCCATGAGACAACTCACAAGCTAACTCGGCTTCTTCCTTAGTGAACTTGCCTAACTCCAAGATAAGTCGTCACTATTGACTACATTTTCGGTCAACGACACTTAGTCGACAAAGCGTTGCCAGGCTTCCCCTCAAATCACAATGCTTGCGCCAAGTTTCGTCCATTTTCGTTTAAAGGTTGATGCAATGTTCTTAGCAAAATAATCAAGGTACTTGACTGATTGCTAAGCATGGCCCTTTTTCACACTCCTTGTATTATTCACACTATCCTATTCCCCACCCTTAACTGATACATCGACATAACATGTTTTATAAACCTTGTGCATCACCTTATCATTAACTCACTTTTCATAAAGTCATACCATACCTTTGAAGTTATGACCTTACCTTTATTTTATGTTATATCACAACCTTTTGATTATTTCACATTATACCCATCATATCACTATATGTTTACGTGTCTCACCTTAAAAAACATATGTCTCTCCACTCAATATTTTAACTATGACTTTAAATTGTCCCGTGCTCTTTAAAGGGTTATGGCCTTGGAATTATCTTCATGCCATGTCATAAGCAAAAAGGGGTATCACTATATTAATTAAGGAATGGATTGGAAGATGTTGTAGTGAAGTATAAAAGTTTCTTATATGTGAATTACTCGATATGGAAAAATGGTCAAGAGCATAATTGTAATGGATACTTATACAGGTATTGATGGATAATAGTTCGAATTATTATGAGCATGGCCCTATATCATAAATCACATATTCTCTCATGCTTCAAATGTGCTATTTTAGTCAAACTTTCCAAGTACAGAGATATTTCAGCACAATGTAGTTAGATCCGCCATCCAAAAAATATCATTGGCGTTTTCTTTCTCTAAGCCAAAGGTGGGCGACAAAAACCATCTCATATTAAGAATGGAAGAGGATAATAATTCCATCCAGTAGTTGGACGATGGTGTACAAATGAAGTAAACAAACTTTCCCGGGATTAATTACACTGACTTTGAGAGCAAGTCATGCAAGCGAGTGAGAAATTATGATAGGAATTACAAATAAAAGAAGAATTGAGTTATACACATGGCTTGTGGGGAGTGACTGTTCATTGGGTATGTGGATCAATCGTCAACAACAATCGACTGGTGCGAGAGGTAAATCTCCATTCGGTATTGTTATCCACCAGTTTGCACAAGCTGGATTTCTCGAAGAGCCACCAAAGAGTGAGCAGTCAGTTCTCATATGACTGAGTTCAGAGTTCAATCGGTCTTTCAAAAGACCACTTTTTCCGCATTTCCACCATTGTAATAAATGACCTGAGTATGAGATATTGCAAAAGTCTATTGGCCACCTAAGACCTAGGTACGAGCATGTACTCTAGAGTGTTTTTTTTCACTTGTTAATTATTTTTTCTGCCTGCCTTTGTGGGTGATTAAACAATTTCTAAGTTTTTTCACTCAGAAGATTGACTCCAGAGCTGGAGTATGTGCTGGTGGTTAGGTCTTGGCATGGAAAACGAATGCCTAGTGTCTGAATGTATATGAGCTCACACTAGGTCATCTTGATTGAGTCATTTGGAAATTGTGGCTAGGTTTGATAGTTTTTTTTTAATGTTTTAGTGAATTAATTAAATTCCCGTAAAAATGAAATTTTTTAACACTGAGTCAATAAATTGTAAAAATATGGCATCAAACATTATCAGATTCCATATTTATGGTCGTTTTCCAGTCCAGAGTATCATGTAAACCCCTATTTCCCTTTTTTCGAGACAAAAAAATGATTATTATCACTAAAAAATGAAATTTACTCAAAATTTACGGAAAAGGGGTAATTTAATTCATTTCCTTTTTTTTAGGAGAACTGGGGAACATGTTTTTCTCGTGTCCCCAGTTGATTGGAGGTGTAGGCGAGTTAAATTAAGGTGGAGGCGACTTCATTGAGGGTTAAATGCGTGGAGGAGATCCCAAAGTGGGGACTCGACCCCACTTGATGAGATGGCGCACATCCCTAAGCAATCATGCACCTCCTAACTATCCCTTCCACTCCACCTCACTCCACTCTCTCCCACTTCACTCCACCTCACTCACCCTACACTCCCTCATCACTCTACTCCACTACCCACTTCACTCCACACATCTCCCATTCACTCATGCACCACTCCCCTTTAACTCTCACGCATAACCTAAACCCTCACGCATCCCCTCTTTGGAGTTGTCATCCTCTTAGCTATATTAGCAAGGCTATCCCTCTCCATTTCTTAGAGTTGGAGCTTTGGGAAGATAGACCTATTGTTGTATCATTGTATCATTTCTAAGTTGAATAAGGAAGACTTTGGAGTTCCATTGGTGTTGATGCTATGTGTGGATGTTTAAATCTTGTGCTATTATTATGAGGTAATCTGTATCTTGTGCTTTAATCTTGTATATCTATTTGCAAAGGCTTTGAAAGTATGCTGTCATACAGTAGAGTGAGGTAAATCTAGTTTGATTAATCTCATTTCTTTTCTATTGAACCTAAAGCTTTTATATTGCATGTCTTCTTTTCGGTTAAATTAACATGCATGTTTGAGTTTCTGTTTGTGTAGGAAAGACCTTCTTAACAAGTGTTTGCAGGGTTGAAGTACATTATTTGCAAGTTCTTCAAGCTTGGAGGATTGATTGGTTGTAGCTTCAACCATCATTTGTCCAACATTTTCAAGGAATAGAGCTCACTCTACTCTCCATCCAAGGACCCCATAGCCCACAATTTTCAATTTTTGAAAGAAAAAAGAGTTTCTTCCTTTCTCCCTCTCAAATTTCTTCAAAGTCATTTGGTTACTTCTTTCATGCAAGCTTAAGAAGTTAGTTTAAATTTAAAAGTTTAACTTAGTTTCTTTTGCATGCAAAGTATCTAGATCTAGGCATTTATTTCATCTATCTAAAGCTAGATCTAATTTATAAAAGCTCCTTTTTGCTAGTTTATTTTCTGTAAAACTTAAAGGCTAGAAGGTGCATGTTTAATTGAGCTTCATTTCTGTTATTTGGCAGTACTAAAGTGCTTTCATTTGCTGTCCTAAAAGGCAGCCCCAAAAATCTCTAAAAATTTTCGAGTTTTAGCATAGTTTACTTAGTCATTTTTTTTACAATTTTTTTATTAGATTCAATGTACTCCCTAAGCTGTCCCAAAGTGATTTTGGGCATCTTTTGGAGTATTTTGTTTGCTGTTTTTTGCAGGACATTGGACAGCCAAGGGAAGATTCCGTCAAGTTTGGGCGAAATCAAGGCTTTTGGGGCACCCGAGGGGCTTTCTACTTCATCAACAAAGTTTTTCCCTTGTTTTTCTTGTAGTTTCTTCAAGATCCAAAACTTATAAGGATCCAAACTTCTAAAGTTAAGCTCAAAGAGAACCTTTGTTCTCAGTGTAATAGTTTTAATAAAAGCAGGCCCTTTGTGCCCAGTTTCTCCATCCCCATTAGGGAGATTTGTGTGTGTTTGGCTTTCTTTTTTGCATGTCTAAATCTTTTATCTCAAACACACAAGTCAAGTAAATCGAATACACGTAACACTCATATTTCACATGCATGATTAATTAAAAGGAATTTGCAATCGTTTATGTGTGTTTGGTTTAAGCAATAAATCTTGCAATCCTTCAATTTCTAAGTATCTTGCAATTTCTCTTTCAGTTACAAAGTAGGGTACAAAGTTAATCTCTTTCAAGTGTTGCAAAGATCTTTCAAATTTTAAGTATCTTTTGCAAGTTCTCTTTACAAAGCAGGTTACAGAGCAGGTTGCAAAGTTATTTTCTTTCAAGTCAATAAACCTTTTCTTTTGTAGTCTAATTAGGGAAATCTCTGAAGTAGTTAGCTCAATGCGCGGGAAAACGCCTAAAAGTGACCTGTGAAGTAAGGCGGGCCCTCTCAGGACTTGGTTTTCCCACCCGTTTTGGACATCCAACACTTTTAGTGAGTTTACTGGTGAGACCTCTTGGGTTTTGGTAAGCTCTCCACAAGTTTCCAAACAAAGAGCTAGCCTCCAAAGAGGCCACATTTTCTCATTAACTCAACATTAATTTATTTTAATAAAACACTCGATCAACAATTGCCCATGACTCCTTTTAAGGCACTGGTACTATATTTTTATGTGAGCAATCATTTACATTCGTGCACAATGTCTAACTTATATGCTTAAATCTTGGAGATCTTGCATCCTTTGATATATGCATGCTTATGGACAAGTACTTTATGATTATGATGGTGATGATGATGAATGCTAAATGTTGAATGGTTTGTTTTATTTCAAGCAATAAACTCCTAGAAATAAGTTCTTTTGCTTTCTTAGTTTAAAAGAGCCTTAGATTATTTTTATAGGGACTACCCCCCTTGGCTTCACTAGGAGTTGGCCTAGACGGAGGAGTTGAGGATCAGGTGACAACACCTTGACTCGAAACTTGCCCCCAAGGACACACCAAGTGGATTGAAGGTTTCTTCCACGTTACCCCAGGTGTGTATAAGGACGACAACAGGTATCAACTATAGCCATTCCATAATCTCTTCCATACCCGATCATGGAAAAGTCAGACTTCTTTTTGAAGTGGTAGTGGTGTTAGATAATCCAATTCCGATTCATTTTTGAGCGTGGCTGGATTGGATTTGAAACTCTTTCTTTAGGATGGCCGTGTCTTTGATCGTGTTGCTTCTTTTGCTTTTTGTTGGTCTACTATGCGTTGGAATCACAGGATTAATAGATAGTGAAAATGCTACAACCCTAAGGGCACTGCAAGCAGATTGACAAAACACACCATCGATTGGAAGGGTTCATACCCTGGCACGTCCAATTGGGAAGGTGTTATCTGCATCGACTCCAAAGTCACCTCATTGAGCTTTTCAACGATGAATCTAAAAGGAACGTTGGCCAACAACATTGGTTCGCAAACCGAGCTGCGATCACTGGATGTATCATACAACAAGGGTTTGACTGGAGAAATTCCTAATACTATTGGCAAATTGATCATGATTGGTTGTGACTTCACTGGACCCATCCCAAACAAGTAATCTTGAACAATTATACTGGTTAGACATTGTGGATAACGAAATAAGCGACCAACTTTGGGTGTCCAGCGGAACTATGCCCGTGCTAGACAAACTCTACAGCACCAAACACTTCCACTGCAATAAAAATAGGCTAAATGGCCCAATTCCAAGCGAAATTTTCAATCCAAACATGCAACTAATTCATGCATTGTTTGATAACAATCGTATTGCGGGAGAGATTCCTGCCACTGTATCTATGGTAACAACATTGGAGGTCCTAAGGATTGATTGAAACTCTTTGATTGATTTCGTTCCATCGCTGAATAATCTGGCAAAAATAAATCAACTGCACCTGTCACACACTCAATTGGAAGGCCCTTTCCCAGACTTATCCTCGATGAATAGTCTGACTTACGTAGACGTTAGTAACAATCCATTTGAGCAGCCTGTCATGGAATATTTGATGGCAAGATTATAAGAGTAAAACCTGTAGCGCATATTCTTGTTCAACATAAGGTCGAATTGATGAGAAAGCCATTCCTTTGAAGAGTATATTGTTGTCTATCCATGAAGATATTACAGACTGCAACGAAAAACTCATTAAAGAATTTACTTGCTCGATGGAATAGTCTGTCCAAAATCCTACCGTAAGGTTTGAGAGAATATAACATGCAGATAACGATTTTGGTTTTTAAACACAACAGATGGTGCCAGGAAATCTTATCATTGCCGGAACAGAGGATTTGGAAATGCGAAATGAGTTATCTCCAGTATTACTTTTTGGGATCATGGCCAAGAAAATAAAAGATGATCTGTTCCAGTTCTAAGCAATCATGTTTGCCTTCTTATCTGATAGCTAGAATAAGTTACGAGAATTGAGATCTTAGCATCATCTTCAAGTAGGAGAGGGCAATTAAAATTGGCTCCATTTTTCACAAACACCTAAAGCCAACATTGATGGAGCGAATCTACACTTGGATAAGAGAGAAATAATAGGATCTCTCAATGATTTTGTTCCATATTATTTAATTCTATGAAGAAAATAAAAGCAGTTCAGTTAGTTCGCTTCAACCCATAAAGCAACCCTAACTGTTAATCGATTAGAACTACCCCTCTAAAGATATAAAAGAAGAGCGAACCACCATTTTAATGAGGGGGAAAAACTTTGAGAGGTATGCTTGGAGTGCCGTGAGGTTTTTCTTTTTTAATTCATCATTCATCCTCTACTTTCAGTAGGGATTGACGAGATTGTTGGCAGAAGGGAGTCTTGTGAAGCAGCGAATGGATGAGGCGAAGATGAGCTTTGTTGGTCCTCATAAGGTGAATAGTTTTCCTGTCAGTTCGTTGTATTTAAGCCTGATTTTATTTCAACGCTAATCAGTTTCTGATATGCAGGTCCTCACCTTGTGTTATCACCACCATCGCTCCATTTCATTTTGGCTCAGCTTTCTTCTTTCTTTAGCTCTTGGTCTTTCTATTGTAACCTTGTTCTAGAATGGCTAAAGACTAAATACCTGGCCCAAGTCTACGCAGAGATTTGTAAATTCCGAAACTCTGAGAATTGTATGGGGAACAATTGTAATTAAAGATAAAAGTCCGTTACGTTCTAAAACTGTTTCTTATTTGTTTTCCGTTTAAATCTCAACTTTCATCATCTTTTCTTAATTCAACACTTTAAATTCTAAAAAGAAAATAAAGAAAAAGAAACTAATGGATTTATTATTATTGTGACATGGTGTATATAAGCTCTTTCATTTTTTTTTCAAGCTTTTGATTATTTTCTTTATTTATTTTTGTTTTCTTGTTATTTATTATATTTAACTTAAAGAAAATTGAAAATATCCAATCAGTACAATGTTTCATAATTTATTTTTTGTAGTCTTTAACACTAATTTCTTGTTTAATAAACTTTTCTTTTAATTGAATCACTTTAGCACTAACATAGTTATATTAACTTTCCATTAGTTTTGTTTTAAATATTTTCTTACAAAATAAATACAAAATTATTATCAAGTTATAGTCTTTGTTGTACATTTCCTTTAGTTGTTTAAATTTCTTTTAAGGTTTAATTTTGCTATTTCAATTTTAGGAACTCATATATAAAAGCATAAAAATCAAATATTTTTAAAAGAAAATACAAAGCAAAGGGATTTCATGCTTGGACTTTAGGTTAGGGGAGATTTAGCCTGGAGCTCAATGTGTTTTCTTGTTGGGGCTCTAAACCCAGGGTGACATTCCCGTTTAGCCCCACGTGAGGTCAAGATGTTGGTGTTAGAGACTCTCTAGTCCCTTGACGTCAACAATCACCATTGGAGACATAAGGGAAACATGTTCCCAACATGTTTCCTAAATCAAAGGAATGCTGATTTTTCCTTTAATTTATCTTTTATTTAGTTATTTTTGAGAGAAAATAGTTTTAACTCATACCTAAGTCACCTGACACATCCAAACCCCCCCTCGTGTCGCGAATCCTACGTGTCAGACACCAAACCGTAGGACACGTGTTGGATACTCGTTTAGAACGTGTCATGTTCACAGGACATGCGTGTCTTGAAAATAGGACACGTGTCCTACTCAGAAAAGGACCCTGACTCATGTTTTCTCATGCAAGTTGCAACTGTAAGGTGTTTCAATGTGCAACTAAGGGTTATTTTGCCTTACTAATTCTATTTAAAGTGGTCCCCACCCCCTCCATTTTACCCGCCCTAGTAATTAATGGTAAAAGTGGCATTATCCTTTATCTTTCATTTTCATCCTTTTACTTAAATTTTTAACATTACCATTAATTGTTTCAGGATGTTTGAGAGTGGTTACAACCTCATTGGACTTCATATGGAGAAAGTAGAATTTTAGGTCCCATTCAAAGTTCAGCAGACTTAACGGTTTTCAGGATTTCAAGATTGGCAAGATTGCAATGTTTCCACTGGATTCTATCATGTAAGAGGGTATGAAATTGGCATTTAATCAAGGGCACCATACCCTTTATGTACCTCGATGTTGGTGGCATTGATTGTTGAACTCTTCTGTCACGACCCCAGTAAAAATGTACCCTTCACTCAAGTATAGATTCTTCTGTTGAACTCTTCTCTTTGTCATCATGTCAAGTGACTTAGTGGTGTATCTGCATACCAACCTCTATCTTATTTGCACGCACTGGGCAGAGAGGAGAGTGGTTGAAGGGAAAGACAAAAATGTGGGATGTGTTTCCTGATGATATGGGTTTGGACAACAATGTTGAGTTGGCAATGTCATCATTTATGTTAGTAACTTAGTAACTTAGTAGTTACTAAGTTAGTACTAGTTGTATGATTGAATTTGTATCATCATCATGTAACTCTTTATAGTTTAATTATTTCATTTTTGCATGTGTAATTCATAATTTAAATTTATATATATATATATAACGTGTCCCTCGTGTCGGATACTCGTATTTCCGTGTCCTCGTGTCAGGTGACTTAGGTTTTAAGTAATTAAATAATCACTATTTACCCTCTAAAAGGTAATACTTAGGTAAAGTGGGTATTCTTAGTGTGAAAACGAATACCCCCAAGGCATATAATGCCTCCTAGTACCACTTATTTAACTTAGGATTTATTTACAATTAAAAGTATCCCGTTTGTGGGAAATTTTTTATTAACTGAAAACATTAAAAAACCCAGGGGTGACTTGGGGCAATTTCCATTTGACTCAAAAATGATGACTAGCATGGTAATATACATTAGACACTAGACTTAGACAAAACCACTAAGGCCTAAGCATCAGCACACACTCCAGCTTTGGAGGTAATTGAGTGAAAAAACTAAAAAATTATAACTCGCTACCAGGGCCGCAAGATATAATTAGAAAGTAAAAAAAACACTCTAGAGTTATGTACTCATGTTTAAGTCTTAGGGAGCTAAGGCTTTTACAAAGTTCATCATACTAGCTCATCTTATTACAATTCCCCATTGGGGGCATGGAAATGCGGTATATAGAAGAAGAAGAGGAAGAAAGGTGGCCATAGTGGCCAGCTGGACTTCTGAACTCTGACTTACTTTGAACAATTCCTTGTTGAATCTTTGGCGGCTCAACTGCAAGTCCATCCTAGTGCAACTTGGTGGGTAACACCTCTCATCCATGATAGACAGACAAATTGTCCAAACCTTTTGAGGCAGATTTGTGATTTGGGGAGAATGTAAATTATATCTCTACATTTTGAATTTATGATGATTTTTCATCACAACTTTGTTTTTTCTTATCAATCAATTCTTATCCAAACCTGGTACAGATGTAAAACTCTAGTAATCGTCTGGAAATAACTTTCAAGGTCGTTCTAAAATGTGGATAAATGAAACAATAAATTACCCCTCAATGCTATCTAGGAACTATTTGTACTTATCTCATATGTTTATATCTGCAAATATCTTTATTTTAGTAAGCTGTGGTATTTTATATCATTCTGGGAAAGATTGTTTCTTGAGCTATTTTAATGAAATAAATAGTTTACACTGCTGGAATTATTATCTGCATATAATAATAAATTTTTTCCACACTTGTTCTTATTTATTATTCAATTCTGCCTTGTAATTCTTGGTGTCGCATATTGCCTTCACGTATTCAGGATGCTGTTCAATCATCAAGAAATAATCGTCGAAACAAGAATCCAGACATGGGACTTAGATCTGTCTCCGAGTGGTCAATGGAGAAGCAACCGAATACTGATCCTGAAGACAAACCTGTGCTTATGACGATCCCTCCCCAGCCAATTATAAGTGGGACAGTAGATTCACCTAGGCGGCTATTCAGAAAGGGTATATCCTGCTTTCTCATTATTTAGTTTGCAATTGCTTCCTGTTTTTCCTAAATCGCTTTGTTGATATGATCTTATTCTTATTGCTTCATATATACTGTTCCATGATAATTCAGTGTTCATTTTCCTTGTTTCTCCATTTTAAATTTTTAATTGAAGGAGAATTACTAAAGGATCTTTAGGTAGCATCCCAACAGTGACTGAATCATTAGTTCCCTATATTTTCATTTCTGTGGTACTATGCTGGTTCTCTGGTATCTTGTCAGAACTAGTGTGCTTTGATTCCAAGTAACGTATTTTCAATACGTTGTGTTGTCTGGTTCTACTTTCCATGCCTGATGTTATATTCACAGCTTTTTTCATCCATCAAAAAAATTATTTCCCATCAGCATGTCAGGTAGTATGATGAAGCTCCTCGTTAAATTTTTGTTGAATAAAAGGGTGAAGTTTTGGATCTAAATTAAAATTGAGACATGACGTTGAATGTGTGCAAGTGTCTTAATAGGTTTGCTTTTTTTCTTTTTGCTAAAAGAAAAGAGAGATTACATTATATTCCCAAAAATGTTACAAAATTCTCTCCATACTGACCCATCAGATTGGAGCAACAAGTGGAGGGCTGAGTCCCAAAGTTCACTGGACAGTAGATTGGTGAGACCTCGTGTCTCTCCTCAGCCTCTTCCTCGGGGAGACAGATCATCATCGTCGAGACCGGTTTGGAGGTGCCGTACAGTACATCAGTCCCTTCATCCTTAAAGAGTTAGAGGGAATAGCTCCGGACAGATTCAGAGCAGGGTGCCTCCCGTCCGTCAGACCACCCCCTAGATTCAGACGAGCTACCAAAGTTCTATCCAGAGTTTCTTTCGGCCTCGGATGCTAGGAGTATCCCCCACTCCTACACCCCCCCGATAGTCCTTGAGGACTCTGATAGTGAGCCAGTGCCCAGTTCGCCCCCCTCGCCCTCGGCCATCCATCCGGGTGATCTTGACAGCCTCATCGTCAGACCTCTCTATCACTCTCTCTCTCTCTCTTGACAGTCTTTTGAGTTGGGCATACTCACTTATATTTTGGATCACCTTACTTTTGTCATGGTTACATACTTTCTGAGACTACTCGACTTTAGATTTCTTTCTTTATGTTATTTTTGGCATTTTCTAGGAGTTGTGATTGCACTCCCACATTGTAATCATACTTGTTGTAGTTCTCAGTCCCATTGACCTACTTTTGTGGTCATTTGTTGGACATTAATAAAATTATCTTATCTTATCATATCTTCTGGTCTGAAACATGGGGTTATCACTGACTGGAACTGGATCATGAGGGCTCAAGCCAAAATCAGGGTGCTCCCCTGTTTCTATGACCAAGATATACCCAGCCACCCAGATACATAGCATACTAACAAAGTGCAGATTCTTCTACCATGCAATGAAGGTCCCAATCCTGCAATCCTGAGTGGGAACTGCAGGGTCAGGGCCTGATATATGAAGCATGCCCAGAATGCACAGTTCAGAATCTTCTTCCTTGGAAATCATGCCCAGATTTCAGGATTTAGAATCTTTTTCTTTGGGAACTGTTGCCAGATTCTGTTGCTCATAATCTTCTGCATTGGTTTGTGTGCCCAAATTCTTTTACTCATAATCTTCCACCTTGGGATGTGTGCTCAGATTCTGTTGCTTAAAATCTTTTGCCTTGGGATGTGTGCTCAAATTCTGTTGCTTAAAATCTTTTTCCTTTGGATGTGTGCCCAGATTCTGTTGCTTAAAATCTTTTGCATCAGGATGTGTGCTTAGATCGTACTGTGTAGAATGTTCTACCTCAGAATATGCCCCCGATTTTATAGTTCCTAAAATCCGTTATCTCAGGATTTGTGTGCATATTTTGTTGTGGAAACTGTGCATGTCAGTTGCCTTGAATTTCGTGCTAAATTTTCCTTGCATTGTGTGTAGGCAATCTTGAAATCTATGTTGGCTCTTCAAATTTTCTTTTAGAAAAATCTACTCCAATGTGTACCACTTTCCTGGCCTTGTTCCTGATCATGCGACCTCATGATGCTCAACTCCTCCGCATTGGCAATCAGATGTTTTCTCTTGACTATGTGGCTTTGATACCATATCAGAAATTCTAAACACAATAGCAGAAATTTCGGACTAGCGATAGAGAGAGAGAACCTTTTGAATTCCTAGCTTTATTTTCCCAAAGGTCTTTTATTCATTTCATTTTCCCGTAATTAGAAAATACTTAAGTGTCTAATCTAATATAAAGTCCTAATAGATTGACTTTATTATGAAGTGTACTTTTAACTTAAATTCCTGTAGTACTATGTATGATCATTATTAAATATCTACTTCGTCAATAGGTGGTTTCTTCTATATCTGATTTCCATTTCCATTTTACTTTTTGTGGGCAACAATATCCATCTATCATATATAGTTGCAGGCCTTCAAAAACAGCTGGAAATTTTGAGCTCATTTTGTGATAATCATGGTCTTCTAGTCAAACTTGCAAATGAATATTATTCCTGCAACATGTCTAAGAAAGAGGCATCCAATGCTATTCTCAGCTTTAAAGGACGTGGTAGAAATGGTGGCATTGTACACTTAGCTAGCTGGTATTCTCTAATTCATCTTTTAGCTTGATCTCAACAATGAAATCAAGGATAAGCATAGAATATGCTATGCTAACAATCTTGGAAAGACTATGCTTCCAATTTCAATTTCAAAATATTCAGGGTAAGATCTACCTCTTTAAAACTTTGGTGACACCTTCAAAGTTTGCTCCTTTATAGTTGTGAAGTATGGTGCCCATAAATGTGGCAAATAGGTTAGAGCCACATTGAGACAATACTCATTACCATGCTCTCAAAACATACACCAAGAAAATGGATCTTCTTTCAATCATTTTAGTTGAATTTGATGCATGGTTGGTTCCCACTTAGGGTGTAAAAGATACCCTTACCTAGCTTGCCAATTCTATATGTTGCTTTCATAGCCAAGCTATCAAGACTAGTTTCCATGCTAGAGCTTTGTCTCTCCTTAGATTGGTCTTTTTTCTTCACTGGGTCCATGCAATGGTACCCTTTTGTCGAGAGGGAGAGATACCCCTATTTGGCCCTTTGGTCCTCGATGGAATATGCCACCTACCTCTCAGGACAGAGACATGTATGGTTCTCTAAGGCTTCCTTGTTGTTTCAGTGCATTGGCATCTCCATCAAGCCTCTCTCTCCTTTCAAGTATGCTTTTGATGCCCTTAGCCCTGTTGCCCCACTTAAGCAAGAGATCAATAAGGCTTCCAAGAAAAATATTTATAGGTGCTACATATAGGCTACTTGGATCTCTCATTCATAGGCTCTTAGCCCCAGAATGGCCTTCTATTTCCAACATTTTCTACATTTGAGGGACGTTCTTATTGCCCATATGGAGTATAATTGATGTCATTGGTCTTATGTTTTGAGATTCGCACTTGGGTAGCTCAGTGTGTGTTGTCATCAACTTCTGGTTGATCTCGATCATCACATCTCTCTTGTAGATCATATTTATGAGTTACGTTACATGGGAGAAGTTGAATTTGAAGAACATTTCAATTTTAGATGCTCTATTGACTATGATATTCGTAGGAGATTTAATTGCTTGTTATAAGATTCAAGGGTCTTCCTCTCTACTTTTATCCACTGTCTTGCCCTCTACATGCATGAGGCAGTAAACCTTAGATGATAGACCTTGTAGGATTTTGGAGGTAATGGTCATATTTAGAACTTAGATGTATCGAACTTAGAAGAT
>ML777402.1:188720-201197 GCA_009831015.1 Picea engelmannii | reverse complement strand
TGACCTGGATGAAAATCTTTCCAAGCCCATGCCTTTATTCTTTATTCTTTATTGCTTTTTCTTCAAGAGGCTAATCAAGGGACACTGCCTTGGCGTGGTGACCAGTGGTGGCAACGTTACCCACAAGTACTTTTGCAGAAATGAGAAGGCTGGCTCGTGATGAGACCCCCTTTCCCTTGGCCATGCAACCAAGAGTCACTACCCTGGCATGGTAACCAAATGGTGGTAATGTCATACTGCTAGGCACCCATGGACCTAATAGGCTGTCTCGTGATGAGACCCCCCATCCTCTGACTAGGTCTTGTTTTGTTATTTTTACGGGTCCCTCTTGTTTCTTGCTGAGAAGCCTTTTATTGCTTTCTCGGGGATCCTTGGGCGAAGCATCTCGAGGTTTTATTCTTAGGCTTTTATCTTTTGCCAGCTTGCTTTTACCTTCTGGGCCTTTAGCCCCTTCTTCCCACGAGGTAAGGTGCAATCCTGTAAGTAGGTCAACCCATTGCCCGGACAAGTGCAAGGGATATATGGGCGGGAAGCAAGATGAAAAGGTGGTGTCATGATGGGAGCGGACGATGACTTTTCCGAAACCCTCCCCAGTGGCAAACCAAAACCTATGGGCACAGGCTTACTAGGGCATCCTGTCAATCCCCCCAGACATGGTCAAGTGGGCAAGCGTAAGATCCAAGCATTTGTTAGAAATAAAAGGAAACAAATGCACACATTCAAAGGTTTTGATGATCAAAGTGACACATACCATGATACCCGGACTCATTACCTCATGGAGCAAGAGCCATCTCTGACACAAGACTAATCCGATGGTGATGGATGCTGCTACTGCTGACAAGATAGAGGCGCTGAAATGAAGAAAAGGTGGGCCCTCCAGGGCCATGCTAAAGTCGATCTGGCTCTCGGTACTCCATGTCTAGGACCTGTGGGCCTCGAGACATGATCTCCTAGTTATTCCTAAAAGTGGGGGATAGCAAAGCCTTTTAACAGGTGTGGCTCTGACTATTCTACTGTAGCCAAGGTTGCTCCTTGAAATGGTTGTCTTTCTTGTCCTGTTTGAGTGATTTGATGATGTTTTTCAGAATTGCTTAGAACCTGTTTTATCTTTGCAATAATTATGTATACTCGTGTATTTGATTCTGAGAATGCTCATTTGTTTTTCCTGCATTATTTTTGCTTTAACTTAAGATCCTGTATTCATTAGCAGTTGTTTAGTATACTGGTAGTACTGGTAGTTTTAGCTGGTTGCTGATGGATCCCATTCTTTGATTCAGATGATTGATATTTGAGGGCATGTCTTAATTTGAATGTTGTGAACCTTGAAACACTAACCCTTTGAAAGGTCTTCACGTTTTCCTCAAGACAGTTGAATTTGCTGTACAAGTAATTTTTTAGCTTGATTCCATCTCCTATTAGAATTTAATGTTAGATCACTTCTATTTAGATGATGTAGATGTAGATGACAAGTCATATGCTTCACAGTTCACTATATTCACAGCTTAGTTGACTGTATTATAGTTGTACCTTACAAGAACTGGATTGAAGATGTGCCATATTTTATTCTTTGTAAACAGAAAAATGACAAGCTATTATTGTGGGGAATTGGTTTGATGGTTTAAAAGTAGGATTAAGATGGATTGGTGATGATTGAGTGGATCATCCTCATGACATTTTCTATTTTTGCAGGTGATAGAGTCAGGTATGTTGGACCAAGTAATGGGTCATCAACAGCCAGTTTTCCTGTTTCTTCTCACCGCGGTTCCTCTGGGTATGTAGTATATATAAGATGGCTACTTCAGTTTTTAGTTTTGCAGAAAAATGGAATAGTGGCTAAATCATGATTGTTGATTTTGAAGACTTTATACTTAGGGATTTCGGCAGTTGCTTGTTAGAAAAATGCTATTATGATTTCAATGCCAAGGAGTGTATTAATTTCAAATGATTGGCAGATTGCATGTTTTCTTATAGCTCTATTATTTATTGTTTCTTGAAATATTGGACATTTTGTATTGCAGAAGCAAAGGGCCATCGATTGGTGCCAAAGGTCGTGTGATACTTTTGTTGGATGAAAATCCCAATAAAGTTGGAGTCCGGTTTGATAAGCCAGTTTATGGTGGAAACAACATGGTGGATCTTTGTGAAGATGGCTATGGGTATTTTTGCAATGGTATGCCCTCAACTACCATATTATTTGAAAAGATTAAATTCTCCGACACAACCCTAATTTCTCTATTGCTTCAACGTAAATTAGCATTTTTTATACTACTTTGGCAGTGCATTCCCCTCTCTCCGACACACAGACACAGACACCTAGCCCTCTTATGTTTGTTTGTTGTTATACACATACTACATGATTCTTGCTTAATAATATCTTTGCGGCCTCCCATCTGTTTGTTGATTATTATTTTCAATCAATATTTGAATCTCTAGATGTAAATGCTCCACAACCGATCACCTATACAGAGATCACTTAAAGGCCACTAATAAGATGTTACTAATAAGTGGACTCTTGCCATCCTTTCTTATATAGGGAGGGGCAATGCACATGCCTCTACTTAAGCTTGCAATGTAAGAATCCATGATGTATTTTCTCTTGTGAATTTATGAAACATAAGATTCATTTTCTTTTAAAAAAGTGATAGAAGATGGAACACAAATAGCAGAGCATAGAAAGTAGTTTTAGAACATTAACAAAGATATGGCATCCACCTGATTGGCTTAAATATATTCACAGACAATTCTCTAGTGCAACATAACCATCAACACTTTTAGCATTCATCGCCATTACCATACACCTCACTCCTTGGCAGTAGATTGTAAAAGCATGTAAACACCTACTCAGCTGTGTTGCCGGATCTACTAGGCTTTGGGGATGGATCCGGGGATCCATGGATCAGCCTGGATCATGTGCAGGTTTGACCACGGATCCAGTCATAAAAAAAATTTAAGAGAAAAAATCCCAATTGCTGTTGATATCCTAAAAGAAATAAACATAAACCATCTGCGGATCCCAAAATCAGCCTGGAGCTCACACAGGTTTGATCATGGATCCAGTCATAAAAGACTTTTTAATATAAAAATTCCCACTTGCTGTTTGTTGCCGCCTTTATACACACCTGGGTAACGTGGAAGAAATCTTCAATTCACTTGGTGTGTCCTTGGGGGCAAGTTAGAGTTAAGGTGCTGTCACCTAATCCTCAACTCCTCCGTCTAGGCAAATCCTAGCGAAGCCAAGGGGGGTAGTCCTTAAAGAAAATAATCTAAGGCTTGAATTAATCTAAGTACAATAAATAAATCTAGGAGTTTATAGCAAAATACAAAATGTAAATTAAATCTACTTTAAGAGCATATGTCAATCAACCACCACAAGATACATAAAGAAATACTTGCATGAAAAGGATACTTAAGATAACAAGATGCAAGTAAATAAGGAAATACTTCAAGATTAAATATAAATGATTCAGAAGTAAAAGTACTTTAAGCAAATGGCTTTGTAAAGTGTGTAATGAGACCAGTGCCTTAAAAGTATCGTGGGAAATTGTTGATCGCGTGTTTTATTAGATTGTCCTTTGAAGGTAAATTAATGAGATAACTTTTATTTGCAATGAAAATAAAGTGTTTGAGAGCTAATCTAGATTTGGCTCTTCAGAGAACATCCCTAGAGTGGAGGTTGAGCTTGCTGAATATCCAACAGGGAGAGTGTCCCTTTGATTTTGCACACAAGCCCAAGAGAATGTGGGAGATCCGACATGGAGAACCTAGATCTCAAAGTTCCCGCCAGATTTCTTACACAAACTCTTTTATGTTTCCACTGAATCAATACTTCTTAAGGATTTCCCTATTAATCTATCTGCACTGACTAGCCCAACGTGTATGGAACTTACTCCCAGAAGATCGAGACAAACTCGCAATTGGAAGGGTCAAGAACAACACTGGGAGCTGAGGGGAAATGTTTATTTTAAGCAATAAAGTAAAAAGCTGAAAGGGAAATGTGGCGTCCATCCCTCCTTCCATATGTGTCATCCTCTCCTAGATGGTGTGACCTCCCTCATTGGGATCTACACCCTCTTTTCTATTTAAGCAAACAACTTCTCCATCAAATGGTTCATGAGAATTTGGGATAAGCTTGTTGTTGTACTATCATTGTAACATTTTTTGCTATTAGAATAATTTGGAGGTCAAGGGTGGCTTGTGCTATTGTGTGAATGATCATTGTCACGTGCTTCAATCTTATGAAGTGATGTTGTTTTAATTTCTTGTTGTTCTAATTGCTAGCATTTTCCTTTGAAGGGGTGTTGTCACCCAGTAGGATAGGATAATTAAGCTTGTTTTCTTTTTCAATCCTATTGTTTGTCTATTTGAGAGGTTTTGATGTGCATGCAGGTTTCAGTTAACTAACATGCCCTTCGAGTTTCTCTTGTAGGTGACACCAAGAAGTTAACAATTTTTTGCAAGTGTTCGAAGCAAACATGATCTCATTTGCTTGGAGACCTGGTTAAGCTAGTTTGCATCTTCCACAACTCCAAGATTCTAAAGACATAGTTACTCATCATTCCACCGGGAGACCCCATCGCCCAAGGGTTCCAAGCTATCAAGTTTATCTCTCTCTCTTTCACAAAATTCTAATTTTTTTTTTGGTTATTTCTCTTGCATGCACATGTAAATCTTATTTTTAAAGTTTTATATGCTAAAGTAGATTTCACTTTTGCATGCATGCATGCTAGATCCAATTTACATTTAAAGTTTCATCTTTCTAAGTAGATCTAGTATAAAAAAGTCTCCTTTTAGCAAGTATTTCATTCTAAATCCTAAGGCTAAGACGTAGTCTCAATTCTAAGAGCTTTCAAGTAAATATTTGGCAATCTTAGTGCCATTTTGTTTGCTGTTTAGTGTTGAGATTATAGTAAGGAAGGTCTGCCATTATATTACAACGTCCTAGTATGGTGGGGGACAATGAAACAACGGCTAAGTTGATTAATTAAACCTTTCCCAAAGTCTAACTTAGGAAAAGAGCTATTGATGTGTTATATTCTTCAGTTGATTTTATTGAGTACTTTTTCTAAGGTTTAAGTGAAAAATAATTTAAGTTGTGGTCTTTTAATCTTGACCATTGATTTCATCATGAGGGTGATGGTTGATCTCAACCCTTAATCCTTTTGGAGATTAGGGTTTCACTTGCTCAATGAGGTATAAGGAGATCGACTTGGCTAAAGGAGATGCATTAGAGGAGAGATCGATTTTGGGAGAGATCGATTGAGGATTTGCAGGTGGAAAATTGCAGGGAGACAGAGGAAGACTTTTGCTAGAGAATCAACTCACTTCTTTAGCATTCGACAGAGGTTTTGCTTCAGGTCTGACAGAGCCGTGAAGGGTGACGCAGGTTTGGCACAGGAGGGCCGTACCACAGTGCAGAGGCTCTCATTTGTCATTGCTGTTTCGTTCTGGCAGTCTTGTTGAGGTTTCTGGGAAGCCGTATGAATTGTTGAGGACGGTTTTCACTGAGATTCACTCATCCATTGAAGAAGATCGATTTATTTGTAAGAGAACTCCATATTTTCTTGCTGCTAATAATAAATCTACAAATCTGCTGCATTGGTTTTCCCTCCAGGTTTTTTTTAGGGACGATTTAGTTCAAAATAGTTGTGTATGAGTGATGTGATTGCTGTTGTCTTTTACTTTTAGATCCTGATTATTATTTCTACAGTGAAAATTAAATTTATTGTGAAGAAAACCTAGGTTTATCAATTATAAATGAAATTTAATTGATTTAACAACTGGGTTTTAGAAAAATTCACATGGTATAAGAGCAGGACTGTCAAAGAAGCAATATCACAGGATGATCTTTTCATATCTGGTAGATCATGAGGATCTAAGGCAAAGATCAAGGCAGTTGTACAATTATTGTAGCGCTAGGGTTTCTGCGTTAGGGTAAGGCAACATAAGGGTTTAAGCCGTGAGGGTTTGAACAATAACACTTTTTCAAAAATGGCCATGAGTATGAGGGTTGAGGATAGGCTTCAGGGGGCTCAGAGTTACCCCACCTGGAAAGACAAGATGACTATGGTGTTGGAGGTCAATGAGGTCCTTGAACATATACCAGAGACTACAACTGCTCCTACAGATGCAACTCAACTAGCCATCTGGAAGAAGGGTGAGGCAAAAGCTAAGAGCTTGATTCTTGATGGGATAAAGGACCATGTGGCCCCCCTTCTGCAAAAGACATGTGGAAGGCCTCGAGTGACCTATACCAAAAAAAATGAAAACATGGTGATGGCTCTGTGCAACCAGTTGCGTGGGACCAAGATGGCCAAAGGTGAAGGTGTAATACCTTATCTTACCAGGATAAATCAGATCAGGGATGAGCTTGCAACTATTGGTGCAACTGTAGATGAATCTGAGCTGGTGCGTATTGCATTTGATGGTTTTACAAAGTCATGGGATGTCTTTGGTCGTGGAGTAGTTGCTCGAGAGAAACTCCTTGATTGGTAGCGGCTATGGAATGCTTTTGTGCAGGAAGAGATCGAATTTGGTTAGTCAGGATCTTCATCTTCATCACATATTGTGGATGAAGAAGGCTTGGCTCTTGCAAGCAAATGCAGGGACAAGAAGAAGAAAGGTGGGAAGAAGAAGAACATTGACTTTTCTAAAGTCAAATGTTTTTAGTGTCACAAAATGGGACACTTTGCCTCACAGTGTCCAATGAAGAAGAAGAAGAACCAACCACAGATGGTAGTTTCTGCAGCAGTAGATGAGTTTGCCAAAAGCTTCGAGGAGGATTTTTGCTTCATAGCATGTATATGTCTAGCGCAGCGGTCTCAGACATGTGGTTTGTGGACAGTGGAGCATCTTGTCATATGATAGGGCAAAAGGAGTAGTTTACTAGGCTACAAGAGGGAGGCGTGAATCTGGTAATATAGCTCGAAGATGACAGGGGCTACAAGGTGCAAGGGGTTGGTACAATCTCAATTCAGATGGAGTCGGGTAAACCACTCCGATTTGCTGATGTACTATATGTTCCGGGCTTGACTAAGAACCTCATCTCGGTCTCTGCTCTAGAGGATAAAGGGTATGAGGTTAGCTTTTGTAAAGGAAGGGTGTTCGTTAAGCCAGTAGGGTCAAGCGAGAAGATGAACAGGATGACTGGGGTTCTAGAAGAGAAGGTGTACATGTTGTCGCACAATTTGTACTTACCCAAAATCCAAAGGCAAGTGGACGGTAAATTGGCATAACAAGAGGTTGTCCTATCACTGTCACCTAAATAAGACACCTCTTTCTCTTTAGGGGTGAAAGCGCATGGGAGACGTCCCCTGTGACCTCGGGGTTTGAGAAGGCAAAGGTAATGGTATCAAGAAAAGTTGTCCCTGTTATCGCACAGTTTGTAGTTGGAGTAAAGGATGGATGAAAGAAGGGAAAACTGGCAAAACTGAGACTATCCTACCATTGTCACCTCAATAGGATAAGTCTTTCTGTTTAGGGTTTAGGGTGGTAGGCACAGGGGAGACGTCCCCGGTGATCTGGGGTTTTGAGAAGGCAAAGGCTTATGACTAAGTAGAAAGTTTTCCCCCTCACAAGTCACCTCCGATTAGAAAGTCTGGCCAATCAGCCAATAAGGATAACGATAACCGAAAGTACAAATGATAACCAAGAGTGTACCTGCCCGAGACAAAGCAACAAGAAAACTATGCATGTGCAAGATTGCTTGCTTGGTTAGTACTTCATATAATCAAGGACTTTCTGAAATAAAGCAATTGACTAATAATATTGATGAAGCAGATCAATGATGTACAATAGCAATGATTACAATATATCACTTCACAATAAATGCTAATGAGGCTTCACAATGATCAATGGCAATTTATCATCAATGTAACAATACTAGAAGCAACGTCTTAGCCAATCCTTCAATTGCTTTTAAAGACACAATAAATGCTGCATGGATATGTTTGTAACACAAATAGACGACGAAAGCAATAGGGTTAGTAAGTGTTAGTCTAAGCTAGGGTTAGAAGGAGTTAAAGGTTGTTCAAGAGTATTTGGAAGTTGTGAGCAAAAGGTCTCAAGTACAAGGTCTTAGATCAGTGCGCTATTAGGGTAAATGGAGTAAAAAAGGATGCAAAAGTTGAAGGGCCGAAATGATAGTGATAAGGCCAAAGACAAAAGGGGTATGATGGTTGAAGTGTTTCTAAGGCAAGGCTTCAACCTATCAACCCTAGGGGAAGACGACTCACTAAGGTGTAGAAACCCTAGGCCTTAGTGCGTCTCCCTCCTTCTTTAGCTCAAAGGGTAAAAATGAAATTTCTAGGCTGGAAGAGTAAAAGGTAGAGTGTTGCTATGGCAAGGCTCTAACCTCTATCTTCAACAAATTAAAATGGCTCTTAGCATAACTTGGTAGGGACATGAAACAAGGACACCAACATGGATTTATTGCGCAGTAGCAGGGATTATGAAGGAACTCACAGTTCCTTACAATCCTCAGCAGAATGGAGTGGTCGAGAGGGAGGAAGAATAGGACTATAGTAGGAGCAGCACGAGCTATGATACATGATCATGGATTGCTGTTGTTGTTATGGGTAGAGGCAAGTAGTGTTGCGGTATATTTGCAAAACATGAGTCCCCACACAATTCTGGGGTGATTGAGATCTGAGGAGATATTCATAAGTACCAGACCAAACGTGAGTCATCTTCGCATCTGGGGCAACATATGATACTGTCATGTCCCTTATGAGAAGAGGACAAAACTGGACCCCACTGCAGTTAAGGGGTTGCTTGTTGGTTATAGCGATGCTTCCAAGGCCTACAAGATCTATGTGCCAGCGCACATGAAGGTTATTGTGTGTAGGGATGTATTGTTTGAGGAGGAGCGTGCATTGAGGAGGTCCAGAGACTTGCTAGCATGTACAAAGATCTAGCAGGGACATGACTCAAGGGTCAAGATAGAGGAGGCACAAGGTCTGAGCATAGGATCACAGCAACAGACACAAGGTACATGATCAGGTACAAGTTTTCAGAGAGAGACTGTTGGACAAGATCATTAGGAGCTAGATTATGAGGAGGAGCTGCGTGATGTAGTTCCATAGGAGCAGGACACTAGGCCACGACCTAAGTGGTATAAGTCCACAGTCAGTGATTCTAGGTTGGTTGGGCTTCCAGCGAGAGACTTTAGACGAAGTAAACCACCAGAGAGACTTGGATACATGGCATTGATGACACAACTTATTGATGCAGAGCCTTCCACATATGAGCAGGATGCACAACATGGAGTGTGGCAGGAGGCCATGATGGAGTCATATGCCTCTATTATGAAAAATGATGTATGGGAGGTGGTGCCTAGGCCAGAAGGAAAGAAGGTGGTTGGATCCAAGTAGATCTACAAGGTTAAGCATGCAGCAGATGGAAGCATGGACAAGTACAAAGCTTGCTTCGTGACCAAGGATTTTTCATAGCGAGAGGGAGTTGACTATGAGGAGACTTTCGGCCCGGTGGTCAAGTATTCCTCGATCCAAGCAGTCATATCATTGGCAACAAAAAAGGGCTGGTGCGTTCACCAGATGGATGTGAAGACCGCTTTCCTTAATGGAGTTGTTAAGGAAGAGGTGTATGTTGAGCAGCCAGAGGGATTTGAGGTAGGCAACAAAGAAACACATGTGTGCAGACTGGGGAGAGCCTTATATGGGTTCAAGCAAGCACCTTGGGCATGGTACTCGAGGATAGACAACTACTTGAGGGAGATGGGTTTTCAGCAGAGCGAGGCTGATCCAAACCTATATTTTCTTGCAGGTGAGGTGCCTCTCATACCGGTGGTATATGTGGATGACCTATTTTTGACAGGGGATGAGCTGCTGATAGTAGATTGCAAGTCCAACCTTGTAGCTGAGTTTGAGATGAAAGACCTTGGGTTGATGCATTACTTCCTTGGTCTGGAAGTCTTGCAGCAAGATGGGCGCTTCTTCTTGGGACAGGGGAAGTATACAGTGGAGATCTTGCGTAGGTTCAAGATGACAGATTGCAGGCCCATGTCAACGCCTCTAGTCACAAACTAGAGGAAGATTGATGCATCAGATTCAAGGATAGTAGACCCCACTATCTATCGTTAGTTGATTGGATCGCTCGTGTATCTTGTCAACACTCGACCAGATATCAGCTTTGCAGTAAACTCTTTGAGTCAGTTCGTGGTGGACCCTCAAAGAGTACATTGGATAGCTGCGAAGTATGTGCTTCACTACCTCAGTGGTACAATGGAGTACGGGTTGTTATATGAGCATAGTGGAGTGAGATTGGTAGGCTTTACAGATGCTGATTGGGCAGGATGTGCCGAGGATAGAAGAGTACTTTGGGTTGTTGCTTCAACATTAGATCGAGCATCATTTCCTGATTCAGCCGGAAGTAGTGTTCAATGGCATTAAGCTCTGCTGAGGCTGAGTACATGACTGCTAGCTTGGCAGCATGTGAGGCACTGTGGATGAGGAAGCTACTCTTGGGATTGTTCAGGCAAGAGCTAGAAGCTACTGCGAATCACTGTGACAATCAGAGTTGCATCAAGCTTTCTGAGAATCCAGTGTTTCATGATCGTAGCAAGCACATCGATATCATGTATCACTTCATCCGGGATTGTGTATAGAGAGGAGTCGTGACGCTTGACTACATAAATATTGATGAGCAGATGGCAGATATTTTTACCAAGGCATTGAGCAGACAAAAGTTTGAAAAGTTCAGAGATCAGATGGGGTTGAGGCAGAATCCCTTCCTCGCTAAGAGGGAGTGTTGAGATTATAACAAGGAAGGTCTTCCATCATATTGTAGCGTCCTAGTATGGTGGGAGACTATGAAACTATGAGGTCTTCCATCTCTTCCTTTTTCAATAAGGAAGTCGTCTCCACGAGCTCCAGCTTGAGTACACACACTCTTTCATCTTGGACAGAAGTTTTACCAAAATGTCTGCTTATCTGCTCATCTGTGGAGATATGTATTGGAGAACCACTTTCTCCTTTCTGGACATCACGGATAATGTAATGCTTGATTTCAAATGTACTTCGGTCTGGAACACTGGTTTTCTCCGAAGGCTTCATGTAGCTCTGATCAATAAAGTATATCATTGTTGGAAAACTGGAACATATCCATGTGGCACTTCTTTTGTCATCATGAGATCTGATCTTCTGAGTAATCATCTTGATACAATATCTCTGTTATAGAAAATATTCACCATGCTTCTGCTGTGCACTAGAGGTTCTCCACCAAGTTATCTTCTTCTATCTGCATACAAGGGTCTCTTTCTGGTATGCCTCAAAATCTTGAGGTTGCTCTTTGTTCAATTGCTCTGGAGAACATTCTTTGCATTCATCTGATGTAGAACTCCAACCCATGGATATTACGGATGATATAAAGACTCATGTAGAGGTATGTCTGGTTTATTGGAACAAGTAATCATCATAGTCTTCTCCCTCCATCTGAAGGAACCTCTAGTTCTGTATTTTGCAATGCTTGCATATATACACTGTTCTTAATCACAACTTTCAG
The DNA here is from genome assembly GCA_009831015.1 of Picea engelmannii. Lineage (NCBI taxonomy): Eukaryota > Viridiplantae > Streptophyta > Pinopsida > Pinales > Pinaceae > Picea > Picea engelmannii. Next base: position 189,680 of record ML777402.1, on the reverse strand, counting down.
TTCCTCTGCTTGATTGCTTTTAGTGAGTTCATATCAGGCTGGTAATCTTGTGTTTCTTAATGACTGGTTGTTCTAGCTTCTCTTTCTTTCTTGGAATCTTCATGTTCTTCCTATAGTTTTTCTTTAGCTCTTGGGTCCATGGAGTTTCTTATAGATTCCATGCCCTAAAGATTCCACTTCTTCCTTTCATTATAGAATCATGGATGTGGATGGACAACCAAGGATACTTTAAGGCTTCTCTTCGAAGAAGACTTCTTCTGAGGTTGAACTGAACACATACTGTCTTTCATGGCTGCTACCATGGATATATACTTCATCGTCTTCAATGGATCATATGATTAGCTCCCTCCTAATCCTTGCTTCATGTATGAGTGCATATAATCGACTCCCTCCGTCTAACATAGTCCACGCTTCAGTGTGCATCCTTATTGTCTTCTGCAATATATAATCGTCTCCCTTCGTCTAACAAAGTCCACGCTTTTGTCTTATTGTCTTCTGCAAAATGTCACAAGTCTTTCTCCAATTTTCTCTTGATTGCTGATTTCTTTCTGCCTTTGCTTCTTCTAAGTTTCTTCATGATTGATTTTGATTTCGGCTTATCTTGTAATAGCTTCCACGTGATTTGTTTGATGTATTTCATCCTTTCATGTGTATTATCTAACTTGTATAATGATAGCAATCCTTATCTTGTTGTTCTTCCATAGGTGTAGTTCTTCTTGGAACACATTATCTTCCAAGAGATAGATATACAAGATATGTATAGAGATGATGCAAACAGGATATGTACAAGAACTAAGAAAAGTATTGTTACCTTCAAAAGAAGAAGTCTCTTTCATCCTGCTTAGTCTTCTTTGTAGGTTCCTTTTCTTCGGCAATTGATGCTTCGTGTTTCTCCTTCCTTTTCTTTAGCTCGGGACAATGATTCTTGTAGTGACCATACTTTCGACAGTTGAAGCATTG
>ML777402.1:123095-139945 GCA_009831015.1 Picea engelmannii | reverse complement strand
TTTTATTTTTATTTCTGTTTTTTTTTATTTTTTAAATTGTAGCAGATTTTTTTTATTTTTTTTATTTTTTATTTTTCTGGACTTTAAAAATTTTAGTGGATTTTTTTTCAAAGGAAATAATCTTCTCTAACTGAATTTCGAGATTTAAATGGCCAAAGGCCAATTGTGATCAACGATCTCGGATCAGAGAAACTCTGAAACGATGGGGTTGGCTAAAAGCCGGTTCAGACAAGGTCTGATAAGAGAGTGGCCAAAGGCCAGGATCAGAAAAACGTAGCTTTGATACCAAATGAGACGAACAAAGTTTGCTCTGATACCAAATGAGACGAACAAAGTTCGCTCTGATACCAAATGAGACGAACAAAGTTCGCTCACACAAGAATAATCCAAAATACTTGGAATATAACAAAGTAATCCATATAGGACTGTAAACAATAAATGAATAATAAGATATAAGATATAATGAGATGATTTACAATTGAGAATGAGGGCTCGTTTATATACCCACGCAGGGGTGCCCTTTACCAATAGTCATGTCCTTTGAGACATGACCTTTCATTATTTATAATTATTATGTTAGTAATATCTATGGTATATGTATATTTATGTTCATAACAGGATTACAGGAAGCTACGGGGGCAGAAGGAACGGGCGGATGTGTATCGAGTTGTGGAGGGGGCGAGGAGAGGTCACGGGAGTGGGGAGAGTCTGCGAGGGTCGGGTGTTGTGGGAGAGTCTGTGAGGGTGCGGGGCAGGGAGTGGGTAGTGTGGGTTTAGGAATTGATTACGGGTGGGTCTGCGGGGGACTGTGTAGTTGGGAGGGTATGCAGGAGTGAGTGTTTGCGGGAGTTGGGGTGTGTGTCGAGAAGTTTCTATGGGAGTGTGGGTGTGTCACGGGAATTGGGGGGAGTCTGTGGGGGTGGGGACGCGACTGTGGGAAGATTTACGGGGGGTGTGGGAAAGCACGGGAGAGAGTTACGGGAATAGGGATAGGGAAGAAGGGGGCGGAAGGGGCAGGAAATTAAGGTGGGGACGGAACAGGGTTTTTTTTTTTAAAAGTTATAAAATTAATTTTATTTATTTTTTATTTTTTATAACACTGGACGGGAATTTGGTTGGGATGAAGTTACGGGAGATGGAAAAAAATTATTGTGGGGTTTTGGGGGAGGACCGATCAACTATGATACCAATGTAACAGATAACCAAATATGCAATTGCAATAATATATAAAATATGAATAATTGATAAAAGATATGATAAAAATGATGATTTACATTTGAGAAGGAGGGCTTGATTATATACCCACACAGGGGTGCTCTTTCACCACTAAACATGTCTTTTGGAGAACATGTCCTTTCATTATTGCTAATTACTATTACTAACTATTTACTAATTAATTATTATGTTATGAACTTTTATTTATATGTATTTATGTTCATAACAGACACTTAATCTAGGAGTTTATTGCTTGAAACAAAATTAGATCATTTAACACTTTTTATCATCATCATAAAACACTTTGGTCATAAGACATTCATAAATCAAAGGATACAATATCTGTAAGACTTGAGAGCATAAAAGAAAGTTAGACAAGATGCATAAGTGTAACTGCTCACATAAGATAAATAAAAGTATTTTTTAACCAGTGCCTTAAAAGGAGTCGTGGGCAGTGTAGATCGAAGATTTTATTAAGGTAAATTTTGTATTTAGTTAGTGAAGAGTGTTTGGCCCCTTAGGAAGCCCGTTCTCGGCTTGGACTTGTTGAGAGTTTACCGAAACCCAATGGTCTCACCAGTAAACTCACCAAAAGTGCTGGATGTACAACACGGTAAACCTCTTACTTCACAGGTCACTTTTAGGCCTTTTCCTCCCAATGAACTAACCACTTAAGAGATTGTCCTATTAAACTAGCAAGGTTCAATTACTCGATAAAAGCTTGAAATAGATAGATCACACACCCTGCTTTGTAAATAAAGTACCTTCACAAACACTTGAAAGTGTAAAGATGGAATTGCAACAATTAAATTTATGTACCCTGCTTTGTAGTTGAGAAAAGATTTACAAGATACTTTTGGAAATTTGAACACTGTTGCAAGACTGATTGAAAAATGAAAGTACTTGAAGCAAAGCTAACTAAGCATGCATGATAGAATAAGATTTGGTTAACATGCATAAAATTAGAGTGTTTGTAGTGTGTCCGATGTACTTGACTTGTGTGTTTGATTACTAGATTTTAAGCATGCATCAATCACAAAAATAAAAACCACACCAACAACACAAATCCCCCTAACGGGGATGAAGAAACTGGGCACAAAGGGCCCACTTTTATTGCTCTATTAAAACAAAAAACCAAAGTTCTCTTTAATCTTTTAGCTTCTTTAGAAAGAAAGGGATCCTTATGATTGGATCGTTTAGAGGAATACAAGAAAAAGATAGAAAAAAGGAAAAACTTCGTTTTGACGAAGTTGAAACCCCCCAAGGTGCCCCGATAGCCTTGATTTTGCCCAAAACTAGCAGAATCTCCTCTTGGACTTGTATTTGCTGCAAGAAAACAACAAGTAAACACAGTTAAAAAATGATGAAAAAAAATTTTAAATTCTTTTTTTTTTTATCAAAAATATTAGAAAAATTTCTAAGGCAAAATGCAAATTTTTTTTAGGCCTTTTGGGCAGTTTGTATAGACCTAACTTAGGCTGCTTTGAATGCTTCTGTTTGCTATTTTGAAACAGCAAACATAAGGCAACCAATTAGCTTGATAAAAAATTTAAAACCAAGCAATAACTTTGATCTAAATTCTAGGTGAAAAGACCAAAAAAATTGCTTAAAACTTGCCTAGATCTATTCTTTGAAATTGACAAATTAAGCTTAGATCTAAAAAACAATGCATGTAGACTTTAGATGTTTAAAACAAGAGGTTTAGAGCAGCATGCAATCAAAGAAAAAGATAAGGGAAAGACGTTTATCGGTTTTCGGAGTTTCCGCTTGAGCCTGGAACTTTTTGGGCTATGAGGTTCTCTTGATGTGAAGAAGAGGGAGCTCGATCTTTGAATCTCTTGGACGATGACGATGGAAACAACCACCTGTCGATCCTCCAAGCTTGAGGAACCTGCAACTATACACTCCAATCCTGCAACAAAATTGTTGAAGATCTTCCCTACACAACACAACTCACACACGGATGTTAATTTAACAGAAAATAAAACATGCAGTGTAAGAGTTTATGAAATAAAGAAGCAATAAGATAAATCAAGTTAGGTTAATCTTACCCGATTATATGATAGCATACCTTCAAGGCTTTAGCAATTAATTACAAAACTGAAATGTAAAAAATACATGTTACCTCATGAGAAAATTGGCATTGAGATCAAAGCATCCACACATTTGAGTCCACACCAAAATAGCTCCAAAGTCTTTATTATTCCAAAATGATTACAACAGTATTACAATAGCTTGCCCAAGACTGAACTAGGTTGAGGAGAGGTCGACCCTGCTTAAATAGCAAATGGGGTGACAATTCCTAAGTAGGCATGCGCTAGGGTTAGGGTTAGGGTTTAGGAAATGCGTGGGGTATGAGGGAGTTGTGTACTAGTCAAAGGGTAGATGCGCAATAGATGAGGGGAGTGGAGTGTAGTAGATGTGTAGTGGAAGAGTAATGGATAGGGAGTGAAGTGAGGTAGGAGTGGAAGTGAGGGGGAGTGAAGGGTCAATTTAGGAATGCGTGGGCCATTGGGAAATGCACTATGCTTTAGGAATGCGTCACCTAGGAAAATGGGGTCGAGTTCCCACATTGGGATCTCCCCCAAGGTCATGTCATCTCAGTTAAGTTGATTTCCCCTTTAGCTAACTCGCCTTAGGCCTCCAGTCAACTGAGGACATGAAAAAACATGTTCCAAACATGTTCCCCAGTTCTCCTAAAATTTAGGAGATTAATTTAATTACCCCTTTTCCGTATTTTTCGAGTATTTTAGTTTTTTTAGTGATAATAATCACTTTTTTACCTCGAAAGATGGGAAATAGGGGTTTACATGATAGTCTGGACTGAAAAACGACTGTAAATATGGTATCTAACAATGTTTGATGCCATATTTTTTACATTTATTGACTTAGAATTAATAAATTCCATTTTTGCGGGAATTTAATTAATTCACTGAAAACTTAAAAAACACCTATCAAATCTGTTATCCCCGATTTCTAGGGATAACTAGGAGATCATGTCTTGAGGCCCACAAGTCCTAGACATGGAGTACCGAGAGCAGGATTAACCTGAGCATGGCCCTCGAGGGCCCATCCTTCTCTTCTTTCATCAGATTCGTCTTGTCAGCAGCAACAACATGCATCACTATCGGCCTGGTCTTGTGTCGGAGAAGGCTCTTGCTCCATGAGGTAATTGGTCCAGGTATCATGGTATGTGTCACTTTTAATCATTATAACCTTTAGATATATGCATCTTACTCCTTTTATCTTTAACGACTGCTTGGATCTTACATCAACCCACTTGACCATGATTGGAGGGATTGACATGGTGTCCTAGCAAGCCTGTACCCATAGGTTTTGGTTTGCCATTGGGGGATTTCTGAAGAGCCATCGTCCGCTCCCATCATATCATCACTTTTTCATGTTATCTCCCACTCATCTGTCCCATTCCCCTAGTCCGGGCATTAGGATGATCTGTTTGTGGGGTTGCACCTTATCTCATGGGAAGAAGGGGCTAAAGGCCCAGAAGGTAAAAGCAGCTGGTAAAAGATAAAAGCCTAAAAAATGAAAGCTCGAGATGCCTCGCCCAGGTATCCCGAGAAGGCAGTAAAAAGCCTCTCAGCAAGAAATAAGAGGGACCCGAAGAAAAATAACAAAACAAGACCTAGCCAAGAGGATAGGGGTTCTCATCACGAGCCAGCCTATTATATTCATGGGTACCTAACAGCATGACATTGCCACTATCTGGTTACCACACCAGGGCAGTGACGTTTGGTTGCATGGCCAAGGGAAAGGGGGTCTCATCACGAGCCAGCCTTATCATCTCTGTGAAAGTGTTTGTGGGTAACACTGTCAGCTCTGGTCACCACGCCAAGGCAGTGTCCTCTAGTTAACCCTTGGAATAAAAAGAAAAAACAAATAAAGAAAAGAAAAGAATAAAGGCAAGAAAAGGCTTGGAAAAAATTGCATCCATGATGGGTACAACTCGTCTTCTACAAAGGCACCCACAGGTAATATCATGCATCCCTGGCTCTCACTCTACCCGTATCTCTGGACATCCCTTATCCGCACCACCTCATTTTACATGGCTTGGATGAAACCCCTTGGAGACTTTCCTTTCTTTATGGATACTAGCCCAATAGGGTGTCTTGTCCTTTTCTTCAACCTTGTATTGTAGGTCTTTGAGCTATTGGATGATATATCATGGTTTTTATGCATATGTTTGATAATATTAATGATGAAATGTGATTAACATTGCTATGATCTCTGTGACTAATGAGCCCATGGAGGGCGAAGTTTTTGATGTGCAGGACCATGCTCGATGGACAGGTACCATTTGGACCGGTACACATGGGGAGATGATTAGTTCGGACCTCCATGGGGTTGAAGAGCCCATCAGATGGTTGCTGAAACCCTGTCAGAGGGGCAGAGACAGGACAATACTTGATTGAGATTTTGCACCTGAGAAGAAGAAGGACGTTTCACCAGAGGCACTTTGGTTGAGCCAGGCCTAGGGGGATTGACCCACTTGCAGTGGAACGTTGGCCCCAGATGACCCAGGACGTCACCAGGAGGCTTGTGACATCATCATGAGCATATGGCAGATGGACAGGGTTGTTGGCACATGTGGCAATTTGGAAGAGCCCAAGGAGGGCTAACATTTGGCTTCTGGATGCTACACTGGCCCCAAAAAGGCATAACGTCTCCCTCAGGAGGGCTTGACGTTTCACTTTTTGCTCATTTAGGGTTTTAAAAGAACATTTAATGTAGAAACAATATGATTTTGGTTTAAAGCCTTGTCGGCTAATTTTTATGACCTAAATTTAATTAAAGGTCATTGATATAGTATATATTGAGGAGTTTTATCCTCATTTTGACATAACACACAACAGACTCTCCTAGTGAGATCTGATTTTTGCACCCTTGTTGGGTTTTTGTTCTCCTTAAGTGAGACACACTTGTTGAAGGAAGGCTTTTCTTGGCATTTTTGGCATTTCTCTTGAAGGAAGGTTTAGAACTAGGGTTTGCAATGCTATTTCATCATGATATGTAAATGTTTTTTCTGCAAAACTTCTTAATTGAATGGTTGTAGTCTTATATTCTTGCATTTATTATAAATTTTGCTGATTTTAAAACCCTAGGGGACAAACACACAAGTAGGTCGTTGTCACATGTCCCCTAAAAGAGAAATTCTCAGCCATTGAAGAAGGAAGGAAGAGCCTAGCTATTGCTACACTCTTGTTACTTCTTCCCCTGTGCTAGCCGTACCTTTTAAAGGTCAAGAAGGAGGAGACGTCCCAGGGCTATGTTATCTACACCTAGGGCCGTCCTGCCTCTAGGGTTTGGTGATAGGGCCTTGCCTTTGCAACACTCTCCCTCACCTCACTCTCATGTCTTGATGCTAGCCGTTTTGCCAAGTTTAACCTAAGGAAGGAGGAAAGAGCATGAGGCCTTGCTTAGGCAACACCGGAGTGAGCCTCTTTCCCCTAGGGTTTTGTTTCTGGAGCCCTGCCATTGCAGCACTTCAGAACCCTTCCCTCTAGTCCTTAGCCTTTTCCCTTCAACTTTTGCGTCATCTCTTGATTCGACTCCATTTACCCTTAGGCACTGATCTTAGGTCTCCAACGTGAAGTGATAGTGGTCAAACAAACTCTTAAAACTCTTATAATTTGAAACCCTAACTAACTACTAACCCTAATAAGGCTGACGCCATCTTTGGTTATTCCATCTTGACGCAACAAATTTCATCTATTAAGCAATTAGATGGTGTTTTGAAGCATTTATTGAGTAAGGGATTGATTGGATACACTGTTTGCTGCATCATCTCGATATTTATTGATGAATTGATATTGTTCCATTGCTATTATTTATAAACATTGATCTCGTCAATATCTATTGTCATAATTGCTAATATATTGATATCAGATAGTTGTATGAAGTACTAACCCATTGAATCATAGCCTGCATGTATTGTTTTGCTATTGCTTTGTTCCGTGCAGGTGTTCTCATTTGGGCCTACACTTCGTTATTAGCTGTTTAGCCAGACTATCTGCTCTAGGTGGTAACCTGTGAGGAGAGAATTTTACCTTGACCTTTATACCTTAGCCTCTTCAAAACCCCAGGTTACCGAGAACGTCTCCCCTGGGCCTAACCTCCCTAAATAGAAAGAACCTCCCTATCGTGGTGACATTGGGTGGGGTAGGTTCCTGTTACGCCAGTTTGGCCTCTATCTTCTAGCCTTTTGACCTAGCTACAAACTGTGCGATAACAAAACCTAGCCGCAATTTCCAAATGACTCAATCAATATGTCCTAGTATGAGCTCATATACATTTAGACTCTAGACATTGGATTTTCCATGCCAAGACCTGTTCGCCAGTACATACTTCGGCTCTGGAGCTAGTCTTCTAAGTGAAAAAACTTAGAAATTATTTAATCACTCACTAAGGCAAGCAGAAAAAATAATTAACAAGTAGAAAATAACACTCCAAAGTATGTGCTCACTCCTGGTCTTAGGTGGCCAATAGCCTTTTACAATATCTCATACTTAGGACATTTATTACAATGGTGGAAATGCGGAAAAAATGGGTCTTTTACCAGACCGACTGAACTCTGAACTTTGCAAATATGAGCACTGACTGCTCATTCTCTGGCGGCTCTTCAGAAAATCCAGCTTGTGCAAACTGGTGGATAACAACGACCCTTGACAATAGTTGTGACTTTGTAATAACGTTTTATAGACTATATGTAATATATAAAAAAAATTATATTACATCAAGGAGCGAGTATATCAACACGGTATACTTCGGTCTTCAAAATTTCAAGAGACCCCACAATAATGTTTTTAAAAGGGAGAATTATTTGTTTCAAGTTTTTTATTAAATACGTTTGGTAAACTTTGAGGTGAATAAAATATCTATAAAAAAGTATTAATATAAAAATATTATTAATATTAAACGAAAGTTCAAGCTAAAGCCAAAGGATCAATATCTGAAGTAATATAAAGTCAAAAGGTTCATATTAAATTACTTTTTATTAAAAAGGAAAAGTAAGAAGAGATGTATCATTAGTGGAATTAAAAATATCAAGTGAAATTAAAAGTATAAGGGTGTTACTTCACCCTTAAGGAAAAATAGGGGTATATAAGTTTCACAATCAAGAATTAATTATCTCAAAATCCCAACAAAAGAACAAAATGGATCCGAGTAATACAAAAGGAGTAAGATTTACTTGTGAAGACAGTTATATTTCATGTTACGTGTTTTCTACATTAAAAGACAATATTCAAGGAAGAGAGTTTAACATCATTATCAACTTGGACTATAATGAAAATTACATTAATATTGATTTGGCAAATCAATTATTAATTCGAGAGCCAAATATAATTGAAAAGAAAGATATTTTTCAAATTAAGAAGTTACAAGTGAAAATTGAAGAATATGAGTATATATCTTAATTCTATGTTACAAATATGTATAGAGAAGAAATCAACATCATTATCAGACTGCCCTGGTTTAAGAGTCTAGGTACTTTCATCTTAAACATGGAAAAAAAGTTTGTGACGTTCCCCTATAAGGAGAAAATGATAACATTACAAGACACTAAATCAGAGCTAGTAACACTAGAAGACTTTAAGATTATCTCAGAAGTAATACTTCAAGACAACAAAAAAGTAATGCAAGGGATGTCGAAAGAATTTCACGAAGTTATCATAGAAAAAAACGAAGAAATTTCCCGCTTAAGAGGCCACAATAAAAAATTACTCATCCAAATCTAGAAGGCTAAGGTTACGAAGCAATATGGAAAAAAAATAGAACAAGAAAAGGAGGATCTCGAAAAAGAATTGAAGAAGAACCTCACAGAGAAAGAAGAAGAATATTATTGTTTGAAGAACCTTAATCAGGAGTTACTAGAACAAATCAGAAAGTTGAAAGAAGAGAAACTTGAAAATACGGAGATTAAAGATATCAACAAGTCAGGTAATGAAGAAAGTACCACTCAAGAAGCTAGAAAAACAACTAGAAAAAAGATAACGTAAGATGTCGAAGTACAAATGATGGAAGCTCCAAATATACTTACTAATCAAAATTCAGCCATTATCAAGGTAACATCGATGCATGAAGAAAATCATATATCAAAATTAAAAGAAGAAAATGCTACAAGTATGATAAGGGGAAATCATATTATGAGAACGTCCTCTCAACATTCAAATCATAAGAATAGATATATTAACCAGTTAGAATATCAATATTATCCAAAACGAGAACGCTATAAACACCCAGTTTCGCAGAAGATCGAACTAGGGTGGGAAAACTCTTTCACAATTCGATAGTTCTGCTCAACTCTTCGTCACTCATATCGTCTGGTATCATCAAGAGTGTGGCCGAGAAGCTCAAGCCTAGATTCTATAGACCTTACAGGATCATGAGCAGGGTAGGCAAGGTTGCCTATGAGCTAGAGCTTTCAGAAGGGAGCCAGATTCATAACATGTTCCACGTTTGTTGCCTCAAGAAGGCCGTGGGACAATTCATCAACACATCAGAGGAACTCCCCCCATTGGATGAGGAGGGATAGTTGGAGTTGGTTTTAGAAGAAGTACTGGAGTTCCGAGAATGAAAACTGAGGAGCAAGGTCATCAGAGAGTGCCTGATCAGATGGAGAGGGCTTCTAGTGGAGGATGCTACTTGGGAGAGTGAGCAGTGGTTACAACACCCTGGATTGGTATTGCTTGAGGAAAAACAATCTCGGGAAGGGAGGACTGTAATGCCCCTTTCCGAATAAGAGCTCTAGAGAGGAGGGCTTAGTAGTCTAAACAACCCCGTTAGCCTATAACCAAGGCCGTACAGGGGTATACAGGGTACTAGAGGTCACTTCAGACGAGGGTGTTATAATTTGAAAGTGACATTGAGCTAAAAGTGACCAAAAGCGCTTTTCAGCCAATCTGAGCTAAAAATAGATCTGGCGCCTGTGTGTGGGAGCTAAAATTAGGTCAATAACGAATTAGGGTTTCAAGCAACTATGAGAGAAGGTAAGGCAACCTAATTCATCATTATGAAGAATTTGACTTGACAGTTGAGGAGAGAGGCGCATCTCAGGTTCAGGCAAACCCAGAGCTTTGTGGATTCCAGGAAGAAGACACCCAGAGGTTGATTTCAGTGTTGAGAGACACCCTAGTCATCGAGGAGATCATCCAGATCTTCCATCGTACTTCATCAGTAGTTATCCAGTTTGTAGCAGTGAGGGTGCACTTGTCCAGGTAGAGGGCATAACTACTGAGCATTAGATTGATTCGACTTGTCCTAGCCAGGGAGAATCCAGTGATTCCCCTCCGACCCAGTTGAGAGGAGGGAACGATGCTTCTATTGCCTAGTTTCTCGTCAGATTCCGATGGAGAAATCATCTTGGGCGCATTACTCAGCCATTGAGGGTGCGACAATTGGGTAGGACGCATCTGGGATTCCCGAGTGATCATTAGGTCAGATCCAGGGAAATCCTTTCGACCTGTTATTGCACAGTTTGTACTTGCAAGTAAAGGAAAGGTAAAAGAAAGCAAACTGACGTAACTGGAGACTATCCTATCACTGTCACCTCGATAGGATATCTCTTTCTATTTAGGGTGGTAGGCCCAAAGGAGACGTCCCCGGTGACCTGGGGTTTGGAGAAGGCAAAGGGTAAAGGCTAAGGTATAGGTTTCCCTCTCACAAGTCACCACTGATCAGAAAGTCCGGCTAAACAATCAATAAAAGATAATAATAACAAGGGATGTACCTGCCCGGAACAAAACAACATGAAAACTATATGCGCAAGGTCACTTGTTGGTTAGTACTTCATATATTTAAAGACTTTCTTGATATAAGCAATTGACTAATGTATTGATGAAGTAAGCAAAGATGTATAAATGACAATAATCACAATACGATACTTCAACAATAAATGCCTCAAAATGAGCAAGAATAACTAATTATCAATATCATAACACCAACATTTAATAGAAGCAAGTATGCATTAATCCTTTCAATTGGTTTTAGAAGCTTCAAGTGCTGCAAAGTATGACTATAACTTGAAAGAATAATAGCAACAATAGGATCAACAAGTTAATCTAAACTAGGGTTAGAAAGGTGTTAGTAATTGCTTCAAAGATTTGGATGCTTTTAGATTGTGATCAAAATACTCAAGCATGAGGTCTTAGACTCGTGCATTCATAGGGAAAATGGAGTCAACAAGTAGCAACAAGAATTGAAGGAACAAAATGATAATAGTAGGGCTAAAGACAAGAGAATTTGATGGTGAAGTGTTGGTAAGCCAAGGCTTCAACCATCAAATCCTAGGGGAAAACGATTTACTAAGGTGTAGGCAACCCTAGGCCTTAACATGTTTTCCTCCTTCTTTAGCTCAATGACAAGATAAAATCGTCTTGGATGGAGAACAAGAGATAGGGTGTTGCAATGGCAAGGCCCTAACAATGTCTCCAACACAAAATCTGGCTCCTTGGCATAAACTAGTAGGGAATTAAAATAAGGACACCAACATGTGCTTATTTCCTAGGGTTTATTCCAACAATTTAAACTAGTAGGGAATTAAAATAAGGACACCAACATGTGCTTATTTCCTGGGGTTTATTCCAACAATTTCATTAACAAAATGTAAGTAAAACACTATAACCATTCAAGTAATGGAAGGATTGCAGAAATTCACTTACATTCACCATGCATTTATCAAGCCAAACCCTAGTTATAAACCTTCCACCAAGAAAAATGCCAAAAGTCACCAAAAAATAGGCCTCCTTCAACAAGTGCTCCACAATTTCAGTCAAAAGTCCTAGAAGGGCCGAAAATATCAGACCTCACACAAGTGTGAGTGAAAGATGATGAATAAAAGAGAGTTTTAGCTCTCTTACTTATACCATACCAATGACCTCAGTTTAATTTTAGGTCACAAAAGGTCGACAAGGACAAAAATACATAATAATATTGTTTTTACATTAAATGTCAAAATCAAACCCTAAATCAAGCAAAGATGAAGACGTCATTCCCTTTTAGGGTGACGTTAGCCCCTTTTAGGGAAACATTATCCTCCTGGGGCAAAACGTTAGGCCTTCTTGGGCCTTAGGAACATGCCACACGTGCCACAACTCCCACAACTGCCTCCCAAAACCTCCACAAGCATTGGATGACGTCATGAGTGTCTTGGGTGACGTCATAAGCCTTCCAAGGCCAACGTCCTGGTGGAAAGGGCACAACCCCCCTGGGTATAGGCCTACTAAGTTGCCTCTGGTGGCACGTCCTCTTCCTCTCGGTGTAAGCCCTCTGATCTATCTCTGTCCTCTGCTGGGGTCTCAACATCCATCTAGTGGGCTTTAAACCCCATGGAGGTTCGAACTGATCATCTCCCCATGTGTACCTGTCCAACAGGGTACCTGCTATCGGGTATGGTCCTGTAACATCAACAAATATGCCCTCCATGGGCTCATAAGTCACAGGGATCATAGCGATATCAATCACATCTAATCATCAATTTTATTAAACATGTGCATTTTATCATTATTCTTATTGCTTTTTCTTTCAAGAAGCTAATCGGGGGACACTACCTTGGTGTGGTGACCATTGGTGGCAATGTTACCCACAAGCATTTCACGGAGATGGGAAGGCTGGCTCGTGATGAGACCCCCTTTCTCTTGGCTATGCCACCAAGAGCCGCTACCCTGGCATGGTGACCAGCTGCTGGTAGTGTCATACTGCTACATGCCCATAGACCTAATAGGCTGGCTCGTGATGAGACCCCCTATCCTCTAACTAGGTCTTGTTTTATTATTTTTTATGGGTCCCTTTGTTTCTTGTTGAGAAGCCTTTTACTGCTTTCTCGGGGATCCCTCGATGAAGCATCTTGAGGTTTCATTTTTAGGCTTCTATCTTTTGCCAGCTGCTTTTACCCTCTTGGTCTTTAGCCCCTTCTTCCCACAAGGTAAGGTACAACCCTTAAATATTTGGCCAACCCAATGCCCAAACCAGTGTAATGGGATGGATGAGCCGGACAGAGATGGAAAGTGGTAAGTATAGTGGGAGCGGACGATGGCTTCTCATGAATCCCCCAGTGGCAACTCAAAACCTATGGGCACAAGCTTACTAGGACATCCTGTCATTCCCCCTAGATATGGTCAAGTGGATAGGTATAAGATCCAAGCACCCGTTAGAAACAAAAAGAACTGAATGCACATATTCAAAGGTTTTGAGGATCAGAGTGACACATACCATGATACCCAGACTCATTACCTCATGGAGGAAGATCCACTTCTGCTACAGGACTAGGCCGAGGTGATGGATGCTGCTGCTTCTGACAAAATGGAGTCGTTGAAGAAAAGAAAAGATGGGCCCTCCAGGGCCATGCTCAAGTCGATCTGGCTCTCGGTACTCCATGTCTAGGACCTGTGGGCCTCGAGACATAATCTCCTTAGTTATACGCAAACTGGGGGATAGCACGACCCATTTCAGAGGAGCCTAGGGTGCTCAGTTTGAGACCCTTACCAGTCGATTCCGACGGAGGAATCTCTAGGGCGCATTTGCTAGCAGTAGTTGGGGCGCATTTCCCCTATGGGGATCCATCCGAGGTCTAGACAGATCAACAGAGGGTCGATTGTCATGCCGTCAGTCACCAAGACTGTGTGAGAGGACATGGCACATTGTTTGAGACAGTTTCCAGTCAGTTTCCAGCTCACACAACAACTATTGCGGGACTGGATTGTAGCCACCAGGGCGCACAATCCAGTCCCGCAATAGTTGCCATGTGAGTTGCCATAGCGCACATGAGATCATCCAGCTCATACTCTATCCAACAACAGTCTTTTATTATCCGGGTATCATCCTTCTAGTTTATTTCATTATTGTATTCCGTCTAAGATCCACTTAGATCTGATCTAGCCGAGTGATCCTCTATTTTCAGCCGCATACGACATTGTAACCAACAAAAAACTCATAATATATGATTTACAATCTTTGTGTCATTTTCTACCTGTATGCTTATTCATATGTTGTAAAACAACTTATTTATATACACACACATGAAAAAACACCAAGCATGTTCAACCCAACAGCTTAAATGCATCCAGAAACCCCCAGTGTATCAGATCAAACAGTAGACACAATAGATCAACAACTTTTCCTAGACTAGTCGGATCTGGGATATTACAACGGTCTTCGTTAAACCATCATTTAGTAGAAGACATCATTTTCTACTAGCCATTTGGTTTGTGGCCATCCCAAAACCACCAGATTCAGAGAACACATTCAACCATTGGCAGTTGTCCACTTTCAGATTTCAGCTCTCTGCTTGGACTCACATACACCCCTTTGGATTAAGGGGGGGAATGTTGGAGACCTAGTTGGTTAGGGTTATGATACTTTGTATTATTCACTTGAGAAGGAATTTGAATATTTGCAAGGGAATAGGAACTGCCATAGAGAGTCCAAGACTTCTTGGAAGATGAATCCAAAGGTCATAGATCATGTATTTATATTTTGTATCATATTAACAAAATGTATATCACATTGATCTCCATTTTGGTGTATTCTAACAAATAGAAACTCTATAAAATATAACATATGTACCAGAAGAATGATATGGACACTATACTGGTGTATGGTACCATGTTCTTGATCTAAAAAATCTAAAATCCAAAACTGATGAAGTCATACCTTCATCAAGGGTTTGGGATAGTAGATCAAACCCTTACTCAAAGTGAATGGCTAGATATGCACTGTAAACTATGTTTGTAGTATTGTTTAGAAGATCCTTGCCACAAACTATTACTCTTGCAAGCTCTTCAATCCCTTGAAGGAAAATCAAGTAACACTCAAAGAAACAACTCTCAGTATCACAACCATTGCATATAGACTTCTTCTATATCAAGTTTTCCATAATATAAGTCGCCCAATTGAATCGAGAAAAGTGCCATTTTGAGGTCATTATGTTTAACAAACAAGAAGGCTCCATAAAATCTTTAAGGAGACCCCTTTATAGACCAAAGAAGGAAATGTTACTAGCTCTTTCAACACTCTGTACTACATTGTTTCCATATATAGGGTAACACAAGCCTTAGCAAAAAATACAGCCCTATAGAAATATTACTGCAAAAGTTGATTCAAGAAAACTCTAGTTTCATACCGTAAGCTTTAATGCCACTAGCCAATAGTTTTTGAATCATATCTGTGAAGTGAGTTGTGAAAAGGGTTAAAACCCATTTACCAGATCTATTGGGCTCGGGGGTTGGATCTGTTATCGCACAGTTTGTAGCTAGGTCAAAATGGCTAGAGGATAGAGGCCAAACTGGCGTAACAGGAACCTACCCCACCCAATGTCACCTCAATGGGGAGGTTCTTTCTATTTAGGGAGGTTAGCCCAGGGGAGACGTCCCCGATAACTTGGGGTTTTGAAGAGGCCAAAGTGTAAAGGTCAAGGCAAAAGTTCCTCCTCACAGGTTACCACCATGATCAGATAGTCCGACTGAATAGCCAATAAAGAAGTGTATGCCCAAATGAGAACACCTGCCCGGAACAACACAATAGCAAGATAATATATGCAGGCTATAATTCAGCGGGTTAGTACTTCATGTAACTATCTGATATCAATATGTAAGCAATTAAAGCAACAAATATCAATGAGGTCAACGTTTATCAATATAGCAGTGGAAAAGTATCAATTCATCAATAACTATTGAGATAATGTAGCCAACAATGTGTCTAATCAATTCTTTACTCAATAAATGATTTTAACCATCATCTAATTGTTTATCATCAAAAGGTGCTGCGTCAAGATGGAATAACCAAGTATGACGTCATCCTAGTTAGGGTTAGCTAGTTAGTTAGGGTTTCAAATTTAAAAGTTTTGAGAAGTTGTTTGAGCACTATCACTTCAACGTTGTGGATCTAAGATCAGTGCCTAGGGGTAGATGGAGTCAATTAAGAAGATGACGCAGAGTTAAAGGGATAAAAGGCTAAGGACAAGAGAGAAGGGTTCTAGAGTGCTGCAATGGCAGGGCCCTAGAATCAAAACCCTAGGGGAAAGAGGCTCACTCCGGTGTTGCTTAAGCAAGGCCTCGTGCTCTTTCCTCCTTCCTTAGGTCAAACTTGGCAAAACGGCTAGCATAAAAGATAAGTTAAAACAAGAGAGTGAGGTGAGGGAAAGTGTTGCAATGGAAAGGCTCTATCACCAAACCCTAGAAGATGGACGACCCTAGGTGTAGATAACCTAGGCCTGGGACGTCCCCTCCTTCTTAACCTTTAAAAATCACAGCTAGCACAAGGGAAAAGTGAAAAGAGTGTAGCAAAGGCTAGGCTCTTTCTTCCTTCTTCAATGGCTGAATATTTCTCTTTAAGGGGACATGAAACAAGGACCTACTTGTGTGCTTGTCACCTAGGGTTTTAAATCAACAAATTTATAATAAATGCAAGAATACAAGCCTACGACCATTCAATTAAGAAGTTTTGCAGAAAATACACTTACATATCATGAAGAAATAGCAGTGCAAACCCTAGTTGTAAACCTTCCTTCAAGAGAAATGCCAAATATGCCAAGAAAATCCTTCCTCCAACAAGTGCGCCTCATATAAAAGACCAAATACCCAAACTAGGGCGCAAAAATCAGACCTCACAAGAGAGTGAGTTGT
>ML777402.1:81937-109078 GCA_009831015.1 Picea engelmannii | reverse complement strand
GACTTTGTTGAGCATGTGAGGTCCATCATTGTTACTAGGTGGAATGGATTTAACACTCCATTGCACACTTTGGCACATGCTCTAAATCCCAAATTTTATGATGAGGAGTTCATTGCTCTAAGCAATGGGAAGAGGAAGGCCCCTTATAAGGACGAGGAGGTGGCCACAAGAGTGAAAAAAGCCTTCCAGAGGTTGTTTCCATCTTCTCAGCAAACAGAGGTGAGGGAGGAATTTGCTTGTTTTGTTGCTGGATTAGAGGATTTTGCAGACATCTCAGCTTTGGAGGAGAGAAGCACCATGTGTTGATTTTCATAAGCATTAGGCTAAGCATGTAGTTCATTTCAATTTCATCATGTCTTAACCATAAACAAGAATGTTGCAACAACCAAGATTACAAGAAGAAACACCATGCACAAGTAGACAAGATATATCCTGGGAAACCTTCTCAACAAGGGAAGAAAACCCAACCAAATCCTTTGCTATATTCTTCAAGAGAAAGACCTTTCACCACCAAGAATGACTTAGCACACAAGAGGGTGCTTAATCCCTAGAAGACTAGCGCCCAAGAGAGGTGCGCACCTTTGCTAAAGAGAAGTACTTGCTGAAATTTCCAAAACACACAAGAAGGATACGATTCTACAATGGAGAATCATCTCCTACTTATATTAGACTTTGACCAATTAACAAGGGCATCTATTGGCCCAACAGAGCCGACCTCTCTAAGTCAAATATACTTATTATTATATTTATTATTTATTATAATTAATATTAATATTAATATTAATTATCTTTTACATTTATTATTAATCACATTAAGGTGGGGCTGACCTATACCCTTTACATAACAAATAGGGTTACAGGTAGGTCTGACTCTTGAACAATATATATAACAAAGGATCTGATACACCCACTAGTGCTCATCCACTAGGGGCACATCCATAGGGATGTCATAGATCTGATTCACTGCATTACACAGATGAACCAGGTCTTCACACGTTCACCTGTGCTTGTCCATAGGCACGTCTGCTCTACAGATCTGCTTTCCCACTGCCACCGACAGGAGAATCATCTGGAGTCATCTTGTCAACTCTGCTGCTTAGAGGAGGCCATCACATCATTTTCATTTCTGTTCACATGACGATGTGCCCAACGCTTTTGGGATTTCTCACGTTCACCTTGTGCGTAGCCACAAGCACGTCCTAACTCAACAGATCACTTTTCCACCAGATAATCATCTGGATTTCTTCTCACTCACGTCATGGAGGAGGTCATCTCTACGTTCCTGGCTCTGTCCCAGGCAAGAACCTCACACACTTCTTAGGGGCTTTCTCTCAGGTTTGTAAGCTGAGAGAAAGACTCACATAGCTGCTATGTTCCACATCTCACAAGTTTGTAAGCTGGAGGATGTCTCCATTAGCTGCGTTCATCAACACCATGAACCTGATTAAATGGTGGACTTGTCATGGGGCAAATGGTGTATATTTGCAAAGCCTTGCCACTCGTATTCTATCACAAGTGGTAAGCTCTTCATCAACAGAAAGGAATTGGAGCACCTATGGTTTCATTCATTCAGTGAAGCGCAACAGGTTGGGATTGCATAAGGATGAGGATCTTGTATATGTGCATTCAAACCTTCGCCTTGTGTCTCACAAGGGTGGAGAATATACAAATGGACCTCATAAAGAGTGGGATGTGGATGCAGAAAACCCTGACCTTAGAGCTCTCTCTTTCTGCTCTTGATATTGTTGATGATGCAAGTGGAAGTGGAATTCAAGTTGCCTCTTCTTCCCATCGAGGCTCTAGTTCTGTTGAACATGCATCTTGTTCTATTTTTGATGATGAGGATGAGGATTAGTATGATATGTAATTGTAGTTTCCTTTAGTTCATGTTTTTTTTTTTCATTTCAGCACATACAACTCATTTATAAAGGCTGATTTTGGATGTAAAGCCTCATCTATAAAGGCTAATTTTGGATTTTGCTACTTGCATCATGTAATGAATGATATTCATCATCTATGAGAGTTAATATGGACATGGTTTTCCTTCTAAAATGTCATTTATGTGTATCATTATGTTTTTCTTGCAATATAATGCTTTATTTTTTAAAAAACAATATATATATATAAATTTATTTTTTGATTTTTTTATATACGACATTTCCATTTTTTGAGGGCCTGTTTTGTATCGTCCTGGTTTTGGAAACTCAGAATCGTTTCCCCGTTTTGTGCAACTTAGAGGGAAAGATAAGATGAACTATCTAAGTTATAAGTTATTTATTATAATTAACTATTAAGTTATATAAGTTATGTATTATATATTATGATTAAGTTATATAAATTATATATTATTAATTAAGTTATAAAAGTTATGTATTATATATATATATGTTATATATTATTGATTATAAGTATTGTAAATATTTTATATATTTACCAGTTATATATTTAAAAATTTGTATATATATATTTTGTTATATAAATTTTATTTTTAAAGATATATTTATAATGTTTGTACTTGCCGTATCTGGATCCTAGCTTTTCAAAAAATTGGCGGATTTGTATCCAAATCTGGATCCGGATCCGTATCCATGTCCTGGTAAACCGTAACATAGGTTAAAACCCTAGGAAACCCTAAGAGGTGTGCCTCCACTGGACCTAGAGGCTAGAACGGATTCTTCGACCAGAAACTTCATTTCCAACTGACACTGGGCCAACCGCAAAGAAAGACACGTTATTAATACTTGCCATGAGTTTATAGCCCGCCGGGGGGTTTCTCTCCAACTGATAGCCCCACATCTTTATCTCGCTTTCGAACAGATGCTAGCTATGGGATAAGCCTTCGAATATAAGGGCACGCTGAGCGAGGCGATGATCATGAAACTTTATATCGGCATCCCTTAGGGCAGTGCTTCTAGACAATAATCTTCGTATCAGTTGTAGAAAAAAACAGATCTGGAAACCCTGGTGCTGCAACTCTTAGAGCAATGCCATTAGAAAAAAATATGCAAAAACGGTGGCTGAAAATTCTTCTGAAATAATCAGCAAAGGGTGATAACCCTGGATCCATAATCACAAATAACAATAATGCCATCAATCAATAGCCTTGGATATGCCACTGAAAATTCCTGAAATGAAAATCAGCAAAGAAACCCTAATGATGGACACATCAATATATTAGACAAGATCTCTGGAAAAAGGTGCACAAAACAACCCAAACAACCTCAAATGAAGCACCTTTTTCCAGCCAACAACAACAGTATGAAAAAAGTCCCAAAATTCCCTTATTTAAAGATTCTTCCATATGGTAATGTCTGATCACAAAGTATACCAGCATGAACAGCCAAGAAGAAAACCCTAATCAATTGTGAAGTAGGTAGAGAAAGGTTCACAGTGCACACCCACTCTAATACCTTGTGTGGATCACAAGAGAACAAGAGGATTGAATGAAACCAAACAAGTGAACCAAAGACCTGCAAAAGTAACGGAGAAAAAAACACTAAACAAGTGCGGTAGAGCTGTCCAAAAGATGTGCTAGAGAGAAAAACACAACCATAGAACAAGAGAACCCCAAAGATATAGTGTCAGTAGGATTAATCACTTGTATAAAAGAATGATGCCCATAGGCTAAAGAATGCTCAGAAGATCACACGATCACGCGATATATGATTTTACAAATGAATTTTGAGTTGTGTATTTGTAATTTTGTACACAACTCAAGTAGGGCATTCTCCGAAGAGATGTTATGGGCCCATATAATTAGGGCACACTCATCGGGAGGGTTATTGAGGCTGCATATCAAAGTTGGCTAGATCGACCTTAACCATACCCTAGTATTACAATAAATGATAGCCTTGACTATAATTAATGCCTAATAAAATGCATTAGTGACACAATATGAGATGGCTGTGGTCACATGTGAAGATTACACCATTCTCAACACAACCATTTAAGCTAAATAGGAGGCCACATGAATACAGAGGCAAGTGGATTTGTAAATACCCAACTCAGTACAATGTTGGCCAAGGCCGATATACAAATGAGAGTGGGTATATGGATACCCACCTCTAATACAAAGTTTATGGATACCCAACTCAAATAGGTTGGCCATAGAATAGAAATAGTAGTGAGTGTGTTTATGGATACCCAGCTGAAAATAGGGTTGGCCCTATTCACAACACCACCCCTCAATCTGAATTGGAGGCTTTGGAGAGAAGCCAGTGCATTACAACTTCAAAGTCTTTTCTGAATCGTTTTTTTAATGATATATGGCTTATGTTAGGCACTTACAAGTTTGTTGCTTTCATCTATTCCAGTAAAGCTTGCACCTGAAGAATTGTAATTGATTTTGTTTGTAGGTAATATGCCTAATGCTTATTGTTGTTGTGGGACCTTTAATGCTTGTTCCCTTTTTTGACTGAATGTGCATGTTTTTCTTGATTCCTTTTCCTTTGAGATCTTGTTGGTTTTAATTTTAGGTAAAAGTTAACTTGGCAAAACTTTGCAGGGGAATGTGGGCACTTATTCTACATCAAAATCTGGAAATAGTCTTGCTCCTCTTCTGGACTTGTCATTTTTGGTACGAGTTCTTATTTCTTTATGCGTTTGGAAGCTTGAATACCTTGTAACTTACAACATCCTATTAAGTGTATTAATTGCCGAGGAGTATCTCATTTCTGGCATTTCTATTGTCAGGATAATTTTATGTCCCGGTTGGATGATATGAAGGGGGAAGGTTCAAAGTCTTCCAGATCTCTCTTCAAGCTTTTTCCTACTAGAATCTATTTACAGCAGCCACAGGTTTCTTCTGATTTTTGTTGGAATTTTCTACTAACAACGGAAACTTTTCCAAACTGTGTTTTCTATTTCAATGAGAAATGTAGGAAAAAACATTGGTTTTGTGATGTAAATTGATTTGAATTCCGTTGAAGTTAAGCTGTTTCATGTAATCGAAGATAAGAAATCCTTACTTATTAATTCAGATAAGAGAAAGCTACGCTATAAACAAAGCTGAAACATAGAAATAGTTTTGGTTTGGGAAGCAACGTTCCAAAATTTTAAGGAATCTCGAATTAACATGTTAAAATATTTTGAAAAACTTTGGATACATTAAAAAGATTAATAACAAAAATTCAGAACCCTTTCGTGTTATTTGTTTTTTCTGGAAATTTTAGGGTTTTTTTTTTCCGTTTTAGGGTTAACTTATGCACAAACATGTCACACATAGGTCCCATTCACTTTTGGGCCTTTATTTATTTTTTCATTTTTGCACTGTTATAAAAAACCATATGATTTATGGCATTTTTCGACAAGAAACGCCTAGGCAACGTCTCTAGGACGTTGCCAGAAATCGGAACACCCCAGAAACATTTCCAAGGAGCTTTTGGGGAGTTTCAAACTTTCCTGCTGGTTTTTTATTTGGTTTTTGAAACATATGTAGGAAGGAAACAAGGGTGGGCTAAGAGTTTCGTGTGACCTTGATTGTAAATAAGACTATAAAACTGAGTGAGTTGTCTCTATTATAATGTACTTTATTATTACAGTAATTTTAAGTTAGTGGTCAAATAAAATGACTTAAGTTTTTAATTAAGTCATGTGTTTTAAATTATATAATATTGGTTGCCACCTATGAAACATGATTCATTCAAAATGCCCCGTGTCTCGAATCCTGCGTGGTGACATGGATTCGACCAAATTCGTGTCCGACACGAATTTGGGTTGTGTCCTTCACTTGTGACATGACACAAATTTGCGTCGGACACGAATCTGGATAGTGTCCTGATTTAGTGACACGTGTTTCCTGATGATATGGGTTTAGACAGCAGTGTTGAGTTGGCATTAGCCAACTTGGATCTTAATGATCCAGTGCTAGAGCCAGTCACTTTGGATGATGGTGATCCTCTTGAAGGTTCATCCTCCACAGCAGCAGATGCACAGATTGCATTGGATATAGAGGAGGAGGAGGAGGAGGAGGAGGATGGAGAGGAGAGCAGTGGTGTGGACACTGATATTGATGATTATGTCACGGAGGACTAGTACTACCGAGTCTTGACAGTTCTTCCATCTACGGTGTCGGTTCTAGTATCTACCGTATTTCTATTTTGTGTTTTCCATTGGCATTCCCACCTATAGTGTTAGTGACTCTGACTGGGTATTACTATCTAGTATCTATACATTGTAATACATTTTGATTTTGATGACTTAATGAGAATGTTGCAGCTAATGGTTCGAATTTCTTGTGTGTTCAAACTTCAATGTTTGTCATTTTATCAACATTGATGTTACAATGTTGAATGTATACAGTATAAATTATAATGAATCATGATTTATCATTTATGTTACATGTTTAAGGTTTTGTATCATGTAAATCTTCTAGTTTCTAACAAAATATGAATCTTTATGTCTAAATTTCATTTTTGTATGTGTAATTTTCAACTTTTTTTCATATATATGTGTGTGTGTGTGTGTGTGTGTGTGTCCTCCGGGTCCTACCGTCGAGGTCAAAATTTCACGTGTCAGACACTCTATTTCCGTGTCCCGTGTCATCGTGTCAGGTGACTTAGGTTGCCACCAATTTATGTCTCTTTCATGACACTGCAATATCCCAAATATTGATTTGGCTATCTAACTGAAGTTTCTTTGGGTTTCTGAATGCGGTTTTAAGGATTCTGGATCCAGTTTAGTTTATTCTCATAATCTTTGTGGTTTTAAGCTTGTTTTCATTGCATGCAAATAGTTTTGCTGCTGGAACAATGTTCTTTATTGCACTAATGGTAAAGACTGAAATTACAATAAATAGAATACTGGAATATAAGCAAAACAATGCTAAACTGCTCAAAACTCCTCAAATTGATCTTTACAAGTCTAGATCTAACTTGGAATACACATGCATGTAAAGAAAATGCCATATCTGATACATGCGAGTGTGGATTTGTTGCATGCAAGTCCAAATATGTTGCTGGATGGAAGATACGTTGCATGCACGGTGAAATATGTTGCATGCACTAAGAATACACTGCATGCAAATGCTGTCACTGATGAATGACAAATCTCGAGTGGACAGATCTGCTACATGCGAGTAAAGGAAATACCAAATCTGCTACATGCGAGTGTGGATCTATCATATTCAAGTCCAAATATACTACTGGATGGAAGATACGTTACATGCATGGTGAAATATGCTACATGCACTGAGAATACATAGATCTGCTTCTTTCTGATGGGATAACACCCCTCCTGAACCTCCACGCCTCCCTTTAGATCAATACTGTAACTCCCACGCCCTGCAAGCACCTAGGATGAGTCTTTGAACCTCCTCGACAACGAATCCCTCTAAATGGATCCAATGATGTATCTGCTGCAATCCTGAAGAACGATGAAGAATTTGGATGATCCTCCCGACTAACTAGGGTGTGTCTTCCAACACCGAAATCAATCATTGTGGTGGTTTCTCCCTTGAAATCCACAAAAGTCCACAAAGTCGCCTAACTTCTCTTTGCAATCCAATTCTCAATCTCAATATTCGATAATGAGAGGAATTAGGGTTATCCTCCCGTTTATAGATGATTCCTATTCTTATTTCTCGTTCACTTTATTTAATTAAAGTGACTTTTCCTAAGTTTTGACTTAAATTATTCTTTTAAGTCACTTAATCACCTTTTTTCCACTTTATTACTTAATGTCACTTTCAACTTAGGCTTTTCTGGTATATGACAGTAAATAATTCTTTTATTCCCTTTTTCTCCTGACTATAGCCTACGAGAATCAATATAGGCTAGTAAGTTGCTCCTCCTGGGGAAAGGGACATTACAATCCTCTCTTCCCAAAATTGCTTGTCCTCAAGCAACTGCAAGCTAGGGTGCTATAGAATCTGCTCTCCCTCCTATGTAGTGTCCTCAATTGCCAGACCTCTCCACCAGATTAGACACTCTCTGATAATCTGACTCAACTTCTGCTCCCTGATCTCCAAAACCTCCTTGGGGTCCAACTCCAACCGACCTTCCTCATCTAATGGGGGTAACTCCATGGAAATATTAATCCACTGCCCTAAATCCTTTTTAAGGCACGACACATGAAACACATTATGGATTTTACTTCCCTCCGACAACTCGAGCTCATAAGCCACCTCCCCCACTCGCCTACTATTCCTGTAAAGGCCATAGAATCTCGACTTCAGTTTCTCTGCCCCATTCCTTCTCAACAAAGACTGTTTGTAAGGTTGTAGCATTAAAAATACCAAGTCTCCCTACTCGAAGCTGCGCTTGACCCGATGTTTATCTACATATATATTTTGCTGATTCTGGGCAACCCGTAAATTCTCCTTAAGGATCTTGAGGATTTACTGACTCTCTTGTATCTAGTTTTTGGCTTTGGGAGCCTTGCTGTCCCCAAATACCACATATGCAAATGATGGAGCATTGTATCCATACAATGCTCTAAAGGGTGTCATCCCAATGGACATGTGTGTTATAACAATGTTCTCCCATGTGTAACCACTTAGTCCATGCTCGCTGCTGGCCCCCCACAAAGTTCCTCAGATATCCTTCCACACACTTGTTTACAATCTCGGTCTTCCCGTCTGTCTGTGGATGATAACTGGTGTTTGGTGTCAACTCTGTACCTACTAACCTAAACAACTCTTGGCAGAAAGCGTTGATAAATTTGTTGTCCTTGTCAATGACTATGTTCCTCGACAATCCATGGAGTCTAAAAAACTCCTTGAAGAACAACTGTGTGACTTGTACTCTGAAGGTATCGCAAAAAAATGTGCGAACTTGGTCAATCTGTCGACCACTACATAAATACAGTCTCTACCGTGCTGCTTGGGTAGGCCCGTGATGAAATCCATCGAAATGCCCTCCCATTTTTGCTTCGAGATGGATAACGGTTGAAGTAACCATGCAAGATGTGTCTGCTTTGACTTGTTCTCTTCACAAGTCACACACTCTTTGACGTGCCTCAACACATCATCATTGAGACCCTTCCACGAGAATCTCTCCCTGATTTGCCTGTAGGTTTTAAAATACCCTTGATGCCTTGCTAGTGGCAAATCATGTGTTGCATTCATAATCTTCTTTTTGAGCTTAGATTATGGAACCAAGTAGATCTGATCTTTATAGAATATGACATCGTCTAAGACTCGATATCTGTCATCCTGTACCTGTCCATCCATCACCTCACAAGCGAATTGGTTCTTGGAGTACTCCACCAATAAGTGAGCCTTCCAATCAACTAATATCTCTAATATTGAACAACTCGATGGTCTTTGAGATAATGCATCTACCATAGTATTCTTCTTTCCTTTAACATACTCGATGTCAAAGTCAAAAGCTTGGACCTTGGTGACCCACTTTTGTTGTTTTTCGTTGAAGTCTTTCTGATCCAGAAAATACTTCAGACTGTTATGATCAGTCTTCACCACAAATCTACTGCCCACTAGATATTGTCTGAATTTTGCCAAGGCATGCATGAAGGCAAGCATTTCCTTTTCATTTATAGGGTAGAGCCTCTCGAGCTCCTATAGGGGGTGGATGCCCTACATCAACACTGCTCCTATCCCCTCTCCTAATGCATCACACTCCAATATGAATGAATGATTGAAATCAGGTAGTGCTAGCATTGGGCAAGTGGTCATCACTTCCTTCATCCTGTCAAATGTTTTATGTGATTCCTCAGTGCAATTGAATGCTCCTTTCTTGGTGAGGTCTGTGAGTGGTGCTCCCAACTGTGAAAATCCTTTCACAAACCTTCTATAATAACTGCACAACCCGAAGAATTCTCTCAGCTCTGTGAGTGTCCTGGGTGTTGGCCCATCCAAAATGGCCTGGATCTTTTCCTGATGTACTTGAAACACCTGTGCGTTGATGATGTGGCATAGGTACAAGATCTCTGTCATGCCAAATTCCCACTTCGACTCCTTGGCATATAATGACTGTGACTATATAATACTAAACACCTCATCTAGATGTCTTAGGTGCTCCTCCCAAGTCCTGTTGTAAATGAGTATATCATCAAAGAAAACCAATAGGAATTTCCTCAATTGTCTGTTGAAGATATGGTTCATGCAAGATTGGAATGTCGTAGGTGCGTTGGCCAACCCGAACGACATGACCAGAAACTCAAAATGACCAAAGTGGCACCTGAACGCTACCTTCTCAATGTCCTACTCCTTGATACTAATTTGATGATAACCTAAGCGAAGATCATTCTTCAAGAAGTAGACGACTCCATGCAACTTGTCCATCAACTCATCTATTCTTGGAATGGGGTACTTGTTCTTTATTGTTTTCTTATTTAGTGCATGGTAGTCAATGCACATTCTCATAGTGCCATCCTCTTTGCTGAAACTATCCTCGGTTTCCCATTGGACATTCCCCTCAACACCACCTTGTTGCCCTTAGCATATCTAAATTCCATCTCCAAAGTCTGGTAGTTCATGGTGATATTTCCCAATGAATACAACCACTGGACCCCCAAGACTATATCTGTATTAGATAGGTCAACTACATAAAAAACATCGGTCACTGAGTAGTTGCTTAATTTCAATTCCAGATTCGAAATTCTGTCTAGACAGGTCATGTTGTAGCCATCTGCTACTGCTATGTTGAATCCCTCAAACTCCTCTATCTGCAAGCCTCTCCTGGCCACTAATGATGCATCAATAAAGTTGTGGGTCGCCCCACCATCCGCCAAGGCCATGACTCTCTGCCCCTGAATGACTCCCTTGATCCTGAGGGTGTCGTATTGGGGAACTTCTGATAGAGTCGCTATGACGCCACCCTTAACCGACACATGTAGATTTGCCTCCTCACGTGGTGGCCCCATCTATGGATGTGTCCTCTCCCCTAGCTGTGTCTCATGAGGATGCTCCCCTCTTGAGCTGCTGGAATCATTGTCATGTGTAGGTCCTGCTGCCTCCTCCTCATCACTATCTGAGACCACCTCTATATAATGGACCTTGCCTTTGCCCATGCATCTATGGCTTGGCACCCAAGGCTCTTTGCATGTGAAGCAAAGTTTCTTCCTCATTAAATCCCGTCGAGTCTCATCATCAAGCTTATCCTTCCCTTTCCACTTTCTCTGAAAGGGTTTTTGGTCTTTGTCTCTCTGTGGGATGAAGGGTTTGGGAAATAGTTTTGTTGCTGGAATAATGTTCTTTATTGCACTAATGGTAAAGACTGAAATTACAATAAATGGAATACTGGAATATAAGCAAAACACTGCTAAACTGCTCAAAACTCTTTAGATTGATCTTTACAAGTCTAGATCTAACCTGGAATACACATGCATGTAAAGTAAATACCATATCTGCTACATGCGAGTGTGGATTTGTTGCATGCAAGTCCAAATATGTTGCTGAATGGAAGATACGTTGCATTTACAGTGAAATATGCTGCATTCACTGAGAATACGCTGCATGAAATGGAAATATGCTGCAAATGTTGTCATTGATGAATGGCGAATTTCCGGTGGATAGATCTGCTACATGCAAGTAGAGGAAATACCAGATCTGCTACATGTGAGTGTGGATCTGTCGCATGCAAGTCCAAATATGCTACTGGATGGAAGATACGCTGCATGCACGGTAAAATATGCTGCATGCACTAAGAATATGCAGATTTGATGCTGTCTGATGGGATAACGTCCCTCCTGAATCTCCACGTCTCCCTCTGGATCAATCCTGTAACTCCCACGCCCTCCAAGCACCAAGGGCAAGTCTCTGAACCTCCTTGACTGATGCGAATCCCTCTGAATGGATCCAATGATGTATCTGCTACAATCTTGAAGAATGATGGAGAATTTGGATGATCCTGCCTACTTACTAGGGTGTGTCTTCCAACACTGAAATCAATCACTATGGTGGTTTCTCCATGGAACTCCACGAAAGTCCACAAAGTCGTCTGACTTCTCTTTGCAATCCAATTCTCAATCTCAATATTCGATAATGAGAGGAATTAAGGTTATCCTCCCCTTTATACTTGATTCCCATTCTAATTCCTCGTTCACTTTATTTAATTAAAGTGACTTTTCCTAAGTTTTGATTTTAATTATTCTTTTAAGTCAATCACCTTTTCTCATTACTTAATGTCACTTTCAACTTAGGTTTTTCTGGTATATGACACTAAATAACTCTTTTATTCCCTTTTTCTCCTGACTATAGCCTACGAGAATCAGTATAGGCTACTAAGTCGCTCCTCCTGGAGTCATCACTGGGAAAGGGACATTACAGAGACATCACTTGTAAATCATATTTTTACATACATTGAATACATCAAGTCTTTCTTCTCTTTGCAACTTTTATGTGTATTAAGTAAGACCTTAGTTTCAATATAAATGTTTCCTGAGCTGCACATTCACAAAATTTCCCTCTCTGTGCACCAACTAACTGTTTTTTGCTTGAATTTGTGATAAACGGTCTCACGTGAGGTTAGTTGTTGTACTGTGAACAATGTTTGAGAAAGAAAGTAAGTGTCTAAGGTTGCGCACAGAAATTAAAGGCAAAAATGAAATTGTATCTTGGAAGAGCAGTGATTAAGAGGTAATGTCTAGTAGCAGACAAGGTGGAGGGATGGAGGTGGAGGGTCGAGGCCGAGAGCCCTGTCATGGAGGAGGCACCTGTGTGGTAGGAGGAGGATGCCAATGCGTTCAAAGAGATGGCAGGGGAGGGGGAAGACGAGGAGGATGTTCAATTTCTAGTGTGGATACATTTGGAAGAGGAGATTGAGAGTCTGTTGCAGCTGCTACCACCACAGGGACAGGCATCTAGCAGATGACATTTCACTTCCACTCCAGCTTCCTCCTCAGCTTCATCACCTACTGCTTCCAGAGGAAGAGCAGTTACCTTTGCCCATAAAAGGGGTAGAGGGATTCCATGATTCCAGAGTATATTTATCATTGTTGAATCTAGATGACTCGTGATGATGAATCATGAGATCATTTATTATTTTTGTAATGTGATTTTGTATCAGCTTGTCAGGACTCGTGAAAACTATTTGGATTCAATATCGATGTGTGCTGTATCACTTGCCATCTTATACATCTTATACATCAGTTCTTTTCATATTTATGTGGCAATGTATTTGTTTGATGTTGCTGTTGCTTTAGAATCTAGATCTCTAAAAAATGAATATTCTTGTATTTTTTAAGTTTGCCAATATTTTCCGATATTTTCCCCAATTTTTCCTATAAGTTATATTTTGGACCCTCGGCTGTATATTCGTTGACATGATATTTGCAACATTGCTTGCAAGATATCTGCTTCCACTGATGAGTATAGTACTAATAAATATCTTAAGTAGCATTAATGTAAACTCTGTTAGGATTGCGTGGTGGACCACTTTGAAAGGTTAAATGCTTCTTCTTTTCTTCCTTCAATCTAGGTTATGCACTATATCATTTATTGAAGATAGAGCCAAATAAGATTAAAAACAAGAAACAAATAAGATTAAAAACAAGAAACAATTTATCAGTGTAGCTTTGGTTGATAGCATTCATCACCTCCTTTGATTGTGTGGCATGTTGTCCATGGAGTTACTTTCTTGAATGGCTATCCTTGTATTTTTCCTACATTTCACAAGCTCACCTTTTGATGTTGTATGGGATTTGTTTGATCATTTTTAATGTGATCCATGTCATTTAAAAATTAAGTAATGTGTCTAATTTAATCCTTTGTCTCTCTGATTTCCTTCAGGATGAAAACATGGCCATGGATTGGAACCAACAATTGGAACAAGATATTGAAAAACTAAAGGCAGAAGCCAATAGGCAACAACTTCGCATGGTGTGATTTGTATTGGTTTGCACTGACTTGTATTTATGGTATGGTTGAGTTCTTTGCTGGAAATTTTAACTTATTTCTATTCTGAATAACTTTAAATTGGATATGATCAGGTTATGGGATCTTCAGGCATCACATGTAAAGATTTGGCTGAACTTGACATTAAGAACCACATTTTAACTTATGATAGTAAGTTGTTATGGAAACTAAATTCAGTATATATTTGGAGAACTTGTTGCATCTGTGGCCAACAAATGTTTTATGAAATTACACTTTATCCTTCCATTGTTTCATAATTTGACCATGTCTTACTGTCTATCGTTTGTTCATATCAAAGCAATTACAGATCTCTATGATTTTGATTTTTAGTGGCAGAAAAGGTGGTAGGATGGGCTGTAAGCCGCCAGTTGCAGAAAGATGTGGAACCAGTTTTATTCAATGGAAAACTGGTTATAACTGCAGAAAGGTCAGTGTTGGTTCTTTTCAAGTAGCATGTGCATTATATAATCAAAATTCATATCAATACTGTGCATTATCCAACTGAAAGCATCAATGTTGTAAAATTTATTTTCTTGGTGGCATGAATAATATATATATATATATATATATATATATATATATATATATATATATATATATATATATATATATATATATATATTGAATGATGAGTATCGTACAATCGCCCCCCCGCTTAATATATTTCCTAAGGTGCCTTTTATGAATAGTCATGACTTTATTTATTTTTGTTATTCTTAATTTGTTATTTGTTTGTTTTATTATCTTTATTATATTATTATTTTTTTATTACTTATTATTTTATTCTTGGGCTATGTTCATAACATTGCCTTCCTCTCCAAAATTGCTTTGTCCTCAAAGTAATTTAGGCAAATAAATCCTAAGTTAGCACCATTGGTTCAAACTGAACTCAAAAAGATGTTGGATGCTTGCATCATTGCCAACAAGGCATTCTTCATGGTGTTCTAACTTAGTAGCAGTTAGAAAGAAAAACGGGGGAATAAGACTATGCATTGACTTTAGAAATCTAAATATAACATGCATTAAAGATAACCACCCCCTACCCAACATGGAAACTCTATTGCAAAGGGTTACTGGTTCCAAAATAATGTCCATGTTGGATGGCTTCTCTGGTTATAATCAAGTGTTAGTGAGGAAGGAGGATCAAAATAAAACAACTTTCACTACACCATGGGGCACTTTTGAGTACCTAAGAATGCCCTTTGGCTTATTAAATGCAGGTGCTACATTTCAGAGGGCCATGGATTTTGCCTTCAATGAATTAATGGGAAAAATCATTGAAATCTATCAAGATGACTTAACTATTTTCTCAAAGGAAGGCAATGTTATGAAGATAAATATACTATGTTGCATTGGTTTTCAGGACAGGTGAACGGCGGGGACGGGGGGACACGTCCCCGAGACGGCTAGAGCGCACCCCCAAATTTTTCAGGGGACGGCTGGTTGGGGACGACAATAATATATATATATATATATATATTAAAAAATATTAAAATTCACCATAAATGTTTGTAGTTGCTTCAAGCTTGTAAGCATAACAAGCTATACTATACAGTATTATGCACAACCCTTACACTTTCCAATACTGAAAAAGCTCGAGCAATTTCAAAAAGAGCCAAGTGACATTTCATTATTGGCTACTAGACAAGAGCAAAATGCAGTTTAGCTTTAGGAAACTTAAGTGAGAAATGTTTCTATAGCAGTTTTTCTTACTCGTATTTCTGGTTAATGACAATTATGTTAAAACATAAAAGACATTGCCTTATCAATAGGTTTTGCAGATTTTTATGGTTGTGTTGAAAACCACTATAAAACACTTTGGTTCTATAAAGAGATTAGATTCATATTTCAGATTAAGAAGGTGATTGAATAGGAATTTATTCAAACATTTAGTACCCAATCGAAGTCACTACTATCTGATTGTTTTCACAATGCTTGAGGTTGGAATGGTGGAAGCACTATAATTGAATGACTCCTGGAAACCCATGTAGAATATCTAAAAGCAAAGATGACCAGAAAAATGAGAAGAACAAGAGCAGTAACCATAAGGATCAACCCTTTGAAATGTTGCATTTCTTGTTTTTTTGACATGGAAACTTTGCTTCTTGTAACCTTGTTGCTGAAAATACAATATTTAAATCACCAAAAATCCAAAGCAAAACCCATCATACAAAACCCATGTTTTGAGCTACAACTTTTACAACAGATTTAGATTCAATGCAATACAAAAATAATGGATGGGAAAAATGATCTTATTGTCCAGTCATCAATTTCCATGATTTTCAAGACTGAAGATATATGCCCGGAATATTCCCAAAATCTGCCCAAAAAAATCCCTGAAATCTACCTACAACATCCTCAAAATCTGTGTGGAATGTCCTTGAAATCTGTCTGGAACGTCTTGGGGACGGCCAACAAGTCCCCGAGTCCCCAATGGAGTCCCCAACAATTTGGGTAAGTTTCCTAAAGGTCCCCAAGTCCCCGGAATGCAGGGACGGCAGGTATGCGGGTTTTTTTGGGGGGGACGGGTCCCTGTGCAACATAGTAAATATACACATAAAATAGAGATTAATAACGTAAGAATTAAATGATAACTAATAAATAATAATTATTAATAATGAAAGAACATGTCTCAAAGGACATGACTATTGGTTAAGGGCACCCCTGCGTGGGTATATAAACAAGCCCTCATTTTCAATTGTATCTCATCTTATCTATTCATATTTTATACATTATTCCTACCTGGATTATTAGGTTATATTCCAAGTATTTTGGATAATTCTTGTGTGAGTGAACTTTGTTCGTCTCAGTCTTATAATTTGAAAGTGACATTGAGCTAAAAGTGACTAAAAGCGCTGTTAATCCAATTAGAGCTAAAAATAGAGCAGGTGCCTAAGTGAGGGAGCTAAAAATAGGACAACAACGAATTAGGGTTTCAGGCAACTATAGGAGAAGGTAAAGCGACCTAATTCATGATCATGAAGAATTTGACTTGACAGTTGAGGAGAGAGGTGCATCTCAGGTTCATGCGAACCCAGAGCTTTGTGTATTCCCGGAGGAAGACACCCAGAGGTTGATTTCGGTGTTGAGAGACACACCCTAGTCATCGGGAAGATCATCCAGATCTTCCATTGTACTTCAATAACAATTATCTAGTTGGCAACAGTGAGGGTGCACTTATCTAGGTAGAGGGCGCAACTACTGAGCATCAGAGAGGTTCGACTTGTCCCAGTCGGGGAGAATCCAGGGATTCCCTTCCGACCCAGTTGAGAGGAAGGCAAGGCGCACCCATTGCTTGGTTTCTCGTCAGATTCTAACGATGAAGTCATCCAGAGCACATCATTTACCCAGTGAGGGCGCAACTTGAGAGGAGGCACATTCAGGGTTCTACAGGCTTCATCGGACCAGATCCGGGGAAACCCTTCCCACCTAGTACAAAGGGACCCAGGGCGCACATTTTGAGACCATCATCAGCCAATTCCGACGAAGGAATCTCTAGGGCGCATTTGCAACAGTAGTTGGGGTGCATTTCCCCCAGGGGGATCCATCCGGGGTCCAAACATATCAACAAAGGGCCGATTGTTAGGTTGTCAGTCACCAGGACTGTGTGAGAGGGCAGGGCACATTGTTTGAGACAGTTTCCAATTAGATTTGAGGTGTGTAGCCACTAGGGCACACAATCCAGTCCCACAACAGTTGTCATAGCATGCAACAGATCATCCATCTCATACCCCTATCCAGCCGCAGTCTTCTATTATCCATGTCTCATTCTTTTAGTTTATTTCTTTATTGTATTCCGGCTAAAATCCATCTAGATCTGATCTAGCTGAGTGATTCTCTATTTCAGCCGCATACGACATTGTAACCAACAGAAAACTCATAATTTATGATTTACAGTCTTTTGTGTCATTCTCTATCTTTATGCTTATTCATATTCTGTTAAAACAACTTATTTATCTACACACAGATGCAAAAACACCAAGCATGTTAGGACCAACAGCTTAAACGCATCCAAAAACCCCCAGTGTATCAGATCAGACAATAGACATAATAGAGTAACAACTTTTCCTAGACTAGCTGGATTTGGGATATTACAATGCAACACCTAAAACCCTTCCCAATGAGTGGTTGTTCTGAATTTGTGTTTGCTGTTATGTTTATTTGCAGTTGGCTGGTTGAAGTGTTTTGTCAAACACTTTGTGTGCAATGGCTGTAGCATTCATTTAAGTGTATTTTCTGATGTATTTTGTCCCATATTTCTTCATGTAATATATAAGGAAAACACATGCAATGATAACCAAATAAATAAGAAACTAATAGCTATTAAACACCATAAGATAGTACCTCAAATCCTTGCTTTATTTAATATGCACTTGGCTGTCCAACACATAGTAATTTCCAGATCTGATATAAGTAATACAACAACCACTTTATTGGCCTATAATGGCTCCAAAAGGCAAGGAAATAGTGTCAATGATCCTCCTTTTCGATCCCCTAATGATGGCTGCTCAAAAGAGATGTTATGTCATGCAAAATCCACAAATTCCATACCCAGAAATGTGCCCTCTTTGTTGCTTCCGCCCTGCTGAAATATGCACCATAAATCTGATGTAAAATCTTCATGAAATGGATGCAGCTTGTAGATCTGATGATGGCTAACTCATATGTGAAGATCCCCTGGCTGTAGATGACAAATCTGTTCACAAATTATTGGATCTCAAACCCCCAATACGCCATCCTTCATGAAATTCGCCCAACTATGAAAATAAATAAATATGGAGAGCAAACTCTTCCAAGACTGATGAGAAAGGGCACCCTGGTGATGACAAAGACCTCTGAAGTGAGATCTCCTCTAGATCTGATATCCTCAGTCCCCAACGAGCTCTTCTTCCCTAGACAATGCACCCCTGTTCTGCAGAGAAAATCCCAAATTGCGCCTTGCTTCCTCAACTTGCTTCTGAAACTGATCTGAAACCGAAGTAGAATGGTGAGGGAGGAATCTTTCACCTCCTTGGCCAAGCTTGGACCAGGAACATAGGGATCTTTCACCTCCTTGCTGATCTCTAGTGTTTATTCAGTCAAAACCCTCAAAACCCCCAAGTACCATGGGCTCTCTAGCTAAGAAGCCAGACATCAAAATATCAAACAACATAATGAGAGAATAGAAGCCCCTATCTCTCTTTTATACCCATGTTTACCTTTTCTGTCCAAGTGACTTTTTAATTTACTTTTAATATTTCTTCATATAATCACTTTATTAATTAATTAACCTTTTTTCCTCTAAAAAGTGATTAATTTTCCCTTATGGCTTCTCCGGCCACTGAAAGTCATTTTTCATCATCTTATCCTGTAGAACTTTTCCAAAGACAAGCTGTTCGAAATGGATCCTGATGATGAAATATGATGAATAATGTAAGTTGGGCCCCATAAAGCTCCTCAATAGCTCTTGAACTCACTATCACCCCCAACTGGCTACTTTGGTAGGCATCCCACTCTGTAACATAAAAGAATTAAAAAATGGAGACATTACATAGGGTTTATGAGAGGGTAAACTTTAGTGGTCTTTCCTTTGAGGTTTGGCCTAGACTTATGAAAAGATAATCCTAGGGTTTAAACCTTCACCTTTTCTCTTGTGTTTAGCCTCCTTTTGATGTGTTGCATTGACTCCATTTCTCTAAGAAGGAAAACGACAGTAGTCTCTTTTCTGCAAGTTTTTGCAAAACTCAAACACATTTCTTTATCTCAAAGCTATTTGACAACCAAGTTACTGACCTCATTCCCTCTCTAATTCTAACTCAACGCTTAACAAACAAGGTGAATATATTGCTGCTGTTATAAAATGTTTGCTACATCCATTAAGGCTTGACTAATTGCTGATAACTTACTTAATATTGGGGTAAAATCAGCTCAGAAATATCGTTTGATGATTTGATGTTGATCTATTCATTGAAGGCTTGATTCTAAGATATAATTGCTACTTTTCTGGGCTGATTTCTTGCTGCTGTTGCGAAATATACTTTGCTGATATACACTTTTTCATTGCTGTAGTTTTATAACAACAATTGGTTTTACTTGATAGCTAGCATCTAGAGGTGATTAGTAGTTGATTTAACTTGGTAACTGACTACTATATGCATTGGAATACTTCTTGTTTCACACACATTGACCAATTACCTTGTATAACTAATTCCAACCTTTTCACTTTCCTAGATCTAGCCTATCTCATTGAGTGACCAAGATAGGGGGCCATAGACTTGCCTCTAGTTTGCTATAGGATCCCTTGAGGTCACTAGGGAAGCCTCCCTTGTGTTGGATCTCATTCCTTTAGTAAAACAAGGGAAGTACTAGCCTAGGTGACAGTGGATTCTACTTCTAATTGTTACACAAGATTGGCATCTTGTGAAGAGATTTGCACAAGACACATTCTGTGATAATAATAACCAAGCAGACAAGGATCCTCCCATACAAAATCTTCTCTTATTGCAATGTTGGAGTTTCTGTTTCTTGAATTCAAAATCAAGCAACGGTTCCAAATGTTTAGTGTCATCAACAGTGGAAAACCAATATGGGAGTTGTACTTTGTGGATTTCCAAATTGGGCAGTAGTGCCAAATGCTGCAAGTGAATCCTCCCAAGGTTCCCTTTGATGGATTCAAAAATAAGCAACAGTTCCAAATGTTGAGTATCATCAAAAACCAAAGTGGGAAAACCAATGTGGAAGTTGCATTTGGTCGATTTCCAATAGGACAGTAGTGCTAAATGTTGAGAGTGAATCCTCCGAAAGTTACAAGTTTGGAAATGACAATGAACTCATGACCCATTTCATAAAATAATAAAGTGCAGTAATAATAATAAACCCATGTACCACATGTTGAAGTCACTAAAGGCAAAATAGACTACAAGACAAAATATGAGGAAGCAATCAACTTGGGGTGAACAAGAAGCATGTTCCTTGTATGGAAGCAAGGAGTCGCCAGTTTCAAGAACGCTAGTGGTTACTAGTGGGCAACAATAAAAAAATTCAGTTTATTTCATTGTAGTTTTTAAAAGATTGTGTTTGTGAACTCTACTTCTATAATTGTCACAAGTGAAGGCTATTTCCCTTGAATCATACATCAAATCATATGTTCTTCACAAAATATTAGTAAATTGCTAGTGGGCTCTTTGCTTAATAGCATAGTAAAGGAATACCGAGTTATTTTGAAAGTGCAGATCTATGGTAAAATCAGGTTGCAAAACATCAAATTTTACGAAGTTAGTCTTTGCAATGCTGATATTATTAAGTGTAAGGTTTGAAATGTTTATTGTTGATTATAGATTCAATAAATCCAGTATATCTTTAAATATTGACACTATTATCTCAACTTCTAGCAGTGCTATCATACATCCCTATGCATTGCTATAACATGGGTTTGGTCTATGACTGGTAGTGTGTAACAAGTATTGTGTACATACATACATTTCAGATGGTTTCTCTGTCAAATATAAGTATCCTTTGCTCCCATTTTTCACTATTTTGAGTTTTTGTTCAATCTTTTTTGTTTATATAGTATTGAAATTTTAATTGTCTTTTAACCAGCATGCAGAATAGCCTTACAGAGCTTCTATCTGTGCAACGAGCTTCGCCGCTTAAAAAGTCTTTGAAGGTAAGTTTTAAACTATTTCATACGTTTTAGAAGTTTGAGAAAATTGTATTCAGAAAAGTTCTCTGAACTGTTGACTAAGTGTTGGTGGAAATAATTGCTTCCATAGCCCCATATGGTTCCATCAGATACAATCTTGTTTGACAGCAATCACTCAACTGTGACATGCCCCATAGCTAGTTTACATCCACAGGATATTTGTCTCGATTCTTGAAAGCCTCAGTGCAAACAATCTTAATCTATAATTATATAAACATAGTCTGCTTATATGCATGCTTACCTATCTTGTTTCTATACAAAGAAGAAAGCCTTTTAATGCCATGATTTTGATTGTATGGTATTTGGTAGTTCAATTTGTGTAATAATACATGTGTTATGATGTTCCATTGTTTTAAAAGTATTTACTGATGCTTGGTATTGCTTCTGCTTATAACAACTCTATGGTTGCTCTGTTTGGTTACAATCCAGAATTGTCAGCAGTCTAGGTGTTCCAAGATTTTGTCTGTTCATCCTTTTTGCTTTCACTACTGCTAGTTTCAATGGGGCTATAATTCTAGATTTAACCTATCAAGTAGTTGTATCATTATTCTGGTTCTCAAGTATATACACAATTATCACTGATGTGATGCAATTGGGATGCCAATTTGAAATAGTCTCATATAGAGGATACAATGGCCAATTGATCACAAACTAGTTCCCAGACACTTCTTTTGACTCAGTATATTACTGCATTGCACAACCAGAATACTGTCATACGTGAAGTTTGGTTTCTGCTTGGATCTCTCTTTATCTTCTCCCATTTATAGATAGCATTTATGCTATGGAGAGTTCACTTCATCTTTCAGACATTTTGTCTGATTTCTTATTATATAACTAAGGCCTTGCCAAAGGCATGAAGTGTGAAATTGTGTTGAGACTACATTTTAGTCGTGGTGAATTGGTTGTAATCTTTCTTGCAATATTTGTTAGAATGATTTTTTTTATTCCTATTGTTATCACAAAATCTAGCACCTTTGTGCAAAGCCTTTCGCAAAGGGCAAGGCAAGTGTAACATTGGAAGTATTGCCAATTTGCCACTGTCACCTTAACAATCTCTTCCCTCATTTTAGTGAAGGATGAATTCAATACAAGGGAGGCTTCCCTAGTAACCTCAAGGAATCCTTTAGCAAGACAAAGTCTATGGCCTCCTATGTTAGCTACTCAAACATACAACCACTAGGTCAAGGTAATCAAGGTAAGTACAAGGTGGTTAAATGAAGGAATTTCCAGATTTGTATATGTGAAGTATCTTGGACAATTAATAATGTTTACTAAGTCAAAGTAAGTCAAAGAGATGCCCCAAACACTACAAATAAAGAGAAAAGATATTGTTGTTTTAAAACTTGTATTAAAGATGATTAGCTACAACAATATGTCAAGTTACAACAGCAGAAACAAAACAGCCCTTAAAATAAGTATGCATGCAATAAACTAGGGCTGAAAATCATGAATTAAACTAGGGTATGATGAATAATTAATTGCAGAAATGTAAATGGCACAAAACAACCCTAAAGATGCAAGATGTCAAGCCCTAGAGGGATGAAAATTATAACAGTAATGCAATAAATGATCACAAGGTGCACTTCAAGGTAGAAAATGCCAATAAACCCTAAACGTTAAGCTATGAGATGGCTGAAATTTAAGGAAAAATTGCAGAAAACCCTAATCTAACCTTAACAAAACAAAGGAGAGGTGAATGTAGGGTTTAGATCTTGCTAGGAGAGAAAGAGACTAGTGTCGTCCAATCCTCTTGGGCATATGGAGTTGAGGTAAGAGCTTTCTTGTTAGACAAAAGAAAGCTTTGGGTAAACCCTAAAGTAGTCCACTACAAACCTTAAAG
The DNA here is from genome assembly GCA_009831015.1 of Picea engelmannii. Lineage (NCBI taxonomy): Eukaryota > Viridiplantae > Streptophyta > Pinopsida > Pinales > Pinaceae > Picea > Picea engelmannii. The sequence goes on along the minus strand of ML777402.1, from coordinate 85,744 downwards.
ATTAACCAATAGAAAGAAGGCTAGGATAGTCCACTACAAACCCTAGAGATCATTCTATGTCTCTTGACAAGCTTAAGATGGATCTTGGATAAAACCTTAGGGTAGCCCACTACAAGCCCTAGAAATTTTCCCTATGTCCTTAAACAAGCTTTAAACAATGATAACAAGGGAAGGTAGTCCACTGCAAACCTTCCTAGGGTTTCAAAATAAAATTTATTCAAGAGAAGTACAAGGTAACATGCACTATCACCACTTTGGTAAACACATTAACACTTAATACATTAAGAGATAAACCAACAAAGATTTAGAAAAAACACTTACTAGGTAAATCAATGATCATCCTTGAAACCCTAACCATGAAATCATCCTCCTAAAAAACCACACGTTATTAGAGATGTAACGCTTACCCATGTAATAAAGTCACCTTAGTAAATTTAGGTTAAAAGATTAGGCTTTTCATCTTTTAGGGTTTTGGTCTCTCAAGCTTTTTATAAGAGTGAAGACCCTCATTGTAATTATGTATCGTTCAATAATAATGTCATTCAATTTTTATGGAGATCATGTTTTCGGTATCGCAACCCTACCTAGGGTTTCTTTGGTTCTCATGATATGGTATCGAAGCAGGATGGTCAGAGGTCGAACCTTGAAGATCAAAGGGTTTGATTATTTGTTTGAAATCGCGGGTCGATTTAGAAGAGTTGCCATTGTAGTTTTGATTTAGTTCGTTTGCAAGAATACCCAACAACAAAAAACGGTCGTACACAGAGAGAGATCATCGAGCAAAGAATATGTTCGTATGGTGCATGAATATGGAAAATTGTGGCTGTACGGGCGTGGCCATACACGAGTAAAATTGCTGCCAAAGCCCTCAGATCTGAGTAAAATTGCTGCAAACACTTCGGATCTGGGTGAAATTGTTGCTAAAACATTCGAATTGTGGCACCCCAATCTGAGAACAATGAAATCGCTGCAAGGAAACTGTGGCTGTGTCGTACGCAGGTCGTATGTTGCAAGGAAACCGTTGTGGGGTCGTACGCAACAAGGTGCAGAGAAAACGAACCCTACCGTGGTCATACGATGGTAAAGGAGTTGGATCAATCCTCTGAGCAAGAAGATCAACCTTCCAAGAGACTAATCGACCCCTCAAACAGTCAAAATGTCGCAGATCTAAGATCACACAATCCATACAATACGTACATAAATGCAGTGATAATTTCTAGTGATTTTTTATTTTTTATCTTTAGAAATTTTATTTCTAGCGGTAATTATTTTTTAGCAAAGAAAAAAAGGTCAGATCTAATCAGTCATGGAGATGCCATTAGAGAAGTACTCAAGCTTCAATTTCCATACATGGAAAGTGAAGATCCAGATGCAATTAATGAATAAAAACCTTTGGGGAATTGTCAAAGGAACCAGGGTAGAACCTGCAAATCCAAACAAGTTGATAGAATGGAAGAGCAGAGATGATTAGGCAAAAGCCATTATTGGCCTTGCCTTCTCAAATTCAGATCTACATCACATAGATCTGGACAAATCGTCCAAGGAGATCTGGGAAAATCTCAACAAGTTATTTGGGGCACAAGCAGTGAATGCGAAATTTTGCCATGAAATTATAGCTATTCAACTTTAAGATGCCAGTTGATGCCACCATGTCAAGTCACGTTAGCGATCTAAGATCTATTATCAGACAACTTGCAGAAGTCGAGGCAAGAGTTGATGAGGAGGATGCCAAGGCTATTCTCCTGAACAATTTGCCGCCTAAATACAATAGTGCTATCTTTACCTAGAGTCAACTACCTTCACAAAGTCTGGACGAAATGATTGCAACATTTCTAACAAAAGAAGAGAGAACCACTAAACTTTCATTCTATGCAAGAAACAACTACAATAGATAAGCAAAAGACAAAGAGGAAATGAAATGCCACTGTTGCAAGAAGCTAGGTCATATAGCTTGGAATTGTAGACAGCGAGCCAATGGCGCTCTTAAGGGGGAGGTCAAAGATAGACAACATATAGTGAGTGTAGCCATGATTGAAGATCTATTGGATGTTGATTATGGTGAAGAATCTAGTGAAGAAAAGGGATTTTATGCATTTGAGGAAGCCCGTGCTTTGAAGACAGGAAGGGATCAATTAACGTCTCAAAATGGATTGTTGCCCAATTAGTTTAGAAGTTGTGGATCTAGCGAAATATCCCTCATTAGTTGGAAAGACATGCATGTGGATTGCAGTCTACTAGTGAGGTTATGCGACATGCATGTGGATTGTTGCCTAGTGATTGACTTGGGGAGATTTGTGATTTGGGAGTTTGGGGAGGTGGAATCCGGGAACTCGGGAATTCAACTCAGAAGCTACACCGTTATAAGGGTGATGAGGCAACTTGATGGAGCTCATACTGGTTCAGAACTGTGTTCAAAGAAGAAACTTCAAAAAAGTGTTACTGATGTTTAGTGTTCAGTTTATGTGTTTTACATTTAGTATATGTATTTGATTTCAGTTTGTTATTTTTCATCATTGTATGCCTTATCAGGGGGTATTAGAGATATAAGGCTTACCCATGTAATAAAGTCACCTTAGTGACTTTAGGTTAAAATATTAGGGTTTTCGTCTTTTAGGGTTTTGGTCTCTCAAGCTCTTTATAAGAGTGAGGAGCCTCATTGTAATTGTGTATAGTTCAATAATAATATTGTTCAGTGTTTATGGAGATCATGTTTTCGGTATTGTAACCCTAGCTAGGGTTTTTTGGTTCTCGTAATACATGTGTGGGTGTAGGAAGCTCCCAAAAGGTGACACATCCTGTAATGGGGTACAAAAGTCTCCAAAAGTTATGTCTCTCCCCAAAAGGTGCAAAGTATTGTCAAAAGTCATGCCTCCTAATCAAGAAGGTCACATCTCCTCATCAAAAGGTGCCAACTCATTATCACAAGTGCTAGGTCGGCTCAAGAATGTTTCCAATCATCATCAAGTGTGACGTCATCCTCAAGTGTGCAATGTCCAAGGTGGAATCATGACGTCATGAGGGTGAAAGGCTCCATAGCCTCTCCAAAGAGGTATACTATCATCATCAAGAGCCACATCTTCAATCCAAGTCACAACGTCCTCAAGGGGTACATGTCATTCACCATAGGATCAAGGTGACACATCAGGCTCCATATGCAATGTCCTAGCTCAGAAGTGCAACATCCTAGGCCCAGGAGGTGATAAGGGATGCCTAGAGGCATGCCAAGTCATCATGTAACCCGAATATCATAATGTAATGATCCCAAGCAATTGTGCAAGGATCATCATGGTTTTGGTGTCTTTTTAAATTTTTCTGAGTGATGTATTTCGTCAAACAGTTTGCTGCTCTATTTGTTTACTTGTGTTTATATGTGTGTATGCAGCAAATAACAGAAAGAGATAACCATGGAACATACCTCAACCATATGCAATAAGATAGACAAGCCAAAACATCTCAAATCTTCTTTATTCATAAAATAGAGAAACCTGCTACAATGAAGATGCCGATCTGGAATGCTCAACAGATGGCCAAGAAAATAGACAATAGATAAGAGTTGCTACAAAATGCTCCCGCTAATACAAAAGATGCCTCCAAAGGCTGAATAAGAAATGAAGATCAATACAAGCAGATCTGAATGCCAAACTCTCCAGCTGAAGAATGCCATGCTCCAATAGAAGGATGAAACCCTTAATAACTCGGCCCTGCTGCCAAAAGTGTCCAATCACCCTAAGAAATATGCCAACTGATAGATCGGGTGATGGTAAGAACAACCCAGGTGCCCGAATCTCCAAGATCCCTCTCAATCTC